>JAGSMP010001924.1:0-36665 GCA_029286625.1 Parnassius orleans
GCCGAGGGGTTCCATCTGGATGGGCTCTTATTTAATATATGTATTATTTATTTATTTATGTTAGTATATTTTATATATATTTATCAATTCCTTTTATTTATTTATTCAGCCCAAACAGATGAGAATACTCTATATATACCCCATAATTTTTATTTCAATAAACTGTACAATTAATTCAAATAATGTGTTTATTTAAAATAGTCTACAATATCATGCACCTAATGGAAAATAAAAGATTTTTTTAAACGGCTGGTTTAATGGCCCTAGGATATTCAGTATTTGTTTTCTTATAATTGGTTAAATTTTCGTATGTAAACATAACGACTTGGCCTGTTTGTAATTATTTTTGTACAGATTACAAACGACGAGCATACAGTAAGTTGTACTTACTGGATGCTCGTCGTTTGAGAAGTGGATGCTGAGGCATAAAGACATCTACATCTATCCTCGATTAAAAATCAAAATACAGATGCGTCGTCAACCCTGAAGACTAAGATGGAATTCCTAGTTTCCAGTAAAAAGGGTCTTCAGTTCTCTACACTCACCATACGAAACACGGCAGC
Organism: Parnassius orleans; assembly: GCA_029286625.1. NCBI lineage: Eukaryota > Metazoa > Arthropoda > Insecta > Lepidoptera > Papilionidae > Parnassius > Parnassius orleans. The sequence continues at coordinate 564 of JAGSMP010001924.1, forward strand.
AATTTTACGCCGGGATTCTGTGTGAGCGTGGTCCTTACGCAGCGAGCCGACCAATTCATACTGCAACCATTTATTTTATTCCAAATGTAATCTCGTAATGAAATTTACATTCGCCTTTTCATAGCACATGAAAAAAATTCACAGAGATCTAGCTATCATTAATGATACCAAAACATTTCTATGTCTTAAAGAGATTGTAGATTTCTCTCGAACAATATTTTTCTTTAAGCCGACTCTAAAAATAAGGAGTCTCGTTTTTAAGTTTTGAGGTATACCTGACGAGAAGATGTGCCGTAATTTCCCGAACGCTGCCCAGCCGAGGAAGATGTGCCGTAATTTCCCGAACGCTGCCCAGCCGAGTTGAATCCGTCGATTGACCTCTCGGTCGAAGTTGGACTTACCTAGTCGGACTATTTGTCCCAGGTAAACATACTCGTCAACAACTTCGAGCTTAGTGCTCACAATAACTGTCGGCATAGGTGCGACATGGACGTTATACATAATCTTTGTTTTTTCCATGTTCATCTTAAGACCTATCCGTTGGGAGGCACTATTGAGGTCATTGAGCATGCTTAGGTCCTCCAGCGATTCTGCCATATTAGGACTAATCGTCGGCAAATCGAAGGTGAGTGATGTACTCGCCGTTGATGTTTATACCGTATCCTTTCCAGTCCAGAAGCTTGAAAACGTCTTCCAATGCAGCGGTGAAGAGTTTCGGGGATATAACGTCACCCTGTCTTACACCTTTCTGCAGTTGGATAGGATTCGTACTCTGGTTTTGTACTCGGATAGCCATCGTAGCCCTACTGTATAAACACTTCAGCACTTCGATATACCGACAGTCAACTTGGCACCGCTGAAGGGACTGCAGCACCGCTCAAATTTCGACGGAATCAAAGGTTTTCTCATAGTCTACATACGCCAGACATAGTGGCAAATTGTACTCCTCGGACTTCTGTACAATTTGCCGAAGGGTATGTATGTGGTCTATGGTGCTAAAGCCTTTTAGAAAACAGGCTTCTTCGGGAGGCTGGAAGTCGTCGAGTCTGCATGCGAGACGATTCGTAATGACTCTCGATAACAGCATGTAGACGCGGCTCAGAAGGGAAATCGGTCTGTAGTTCTTCAAAAGAGCATTGTTGCCTTTCTTGAAGAACAAGACCACCGCACTTCTGCTCCACGCCGCCGGTATAGTGCCACCATGGAGGACGGAATTATAATATGCAAATAAGTGGAAGTTTTTAGATTTTTTTGTATGTTTGTTACACGATATCTTCGTCATGTGTGAACAGATTTTTTATATTTATAGACTAAACTTCAAGGATGGTCTCATATATATTTGGATATAAAATTCCATCCCTAAAAGTGGAAAAATAGAGAATAAACTTTTTAATAGAACTACTTAGACGACATTGATATTGTGATATTACTTATTCCACTCAAAGCTGAAAGCAAAGTGAAGATAAATTAAGCCCCGACTTCAGAAAGTGAATTTAGTTTATTCTTTTTAGTTGCTTGAAGTCAGCTTTTACTTTTTATTAAAAGTTTTTTTAATTTATCTTTGTTACTGTCAGTGTTGAGGTAATAAGATTTACTTTTTTATAGGGACTAATCACAGACACAATGTGTCAATGGCACGATGATTTCTAAGCTACTGTACTTTCAATTACATTTTATCTTATCAAAGACATCACCCACACGAGCATAGTGTTCATCTTACGTACAACACACACACACACACACTACAATATTGCTCCAACAGTCAGCTTACATATAAAGTGGCCATATTCACGTGGTAGAACCATGCTGCAGCTATATTATGGTTGTAGCACGAATGGGTAGGCTCGACGGGTGTAGGACCACATTCTCACAGAATACCAGCGTAAAATAGCATCTTAATGCTGCTGTGCTTCGTATTGTGAGTGTAGAGAACCGGAGACCCTATTTACTGTAAATGAGGAATTCCATCTTAGTCCTCTGGAGTGGCAACGCATCTGCATCTTAATCGAGGAAAAATGTAGATGTCTATCGACGACAGTATCTACTTACCATCAGGTAATTTATATGCACGTTTGTCACCCCTATTCTATAAAAAAATATTTAATGACTACATACTTTTCCTTTTATTATTTCTTGTTATACATATATATATCAAAACAAAATAGTTTAAAACAACATCTCCGCTCGGCGCCGTCCAGCTCGCTAGTCAACGTGATTATTTCCGCTTCCCTGACCGCTGTAAGTCATATAGCGTTGACTTATGTGCTTTCGGAATAAGTTATTAGTTTCCGAAATTTTCTACGGCGAACTTTTTTCTATTTATGGTATCATAGTTTTTGATATTACGAAACTTGACGATTTTTTTAGCTGTAAGCTACATAGTAACTATTGTATTAGTCTGTGATGTAAGTGCTTGTATCGGGATTGATGAGTTCTTAGCAAAGATACTAGAGTTATTATCTTACCGTATGGTTAAATTATTTAGAGGCAGGTTTATTTTGAGTCAGTAGCTGGTGTTACTTTGAGGCTGGTAGGAATGGGCGGTAACATTACTTATATGTATACAAGTAAAGAAGTAAATATTACAACACTAGCGACCCAAACCGTCTTATATATATATATAATTATAGGATCTATTAATGATAATCAAATACTATAATGTATTTAATCAATTTTTCGTTTTTTTTTAAATTCGGATAATATAGTATAGCCTAAATCTCTCATGGCATTGCTCTCTATCTGTTCGTTAGTAGTTTCATCATAATCAAAAAATCCATTCAGCCATTTCAAAGATTAGCACGGATAGACAGACAGACATACTTTAGCATTCAAATAACTCCCCAGAGCTTAATATAAGTCATCATCATCATCACTACAGCCCTTCACAAGTCCACTGCTGAACACAAGCCTCCCCCAAGGAATGCCACAAAGCACGGTCCTGAGCCACCTGCATCCATCGACTTCCTGCATGTCTTACCAGGTCGTCACTCCATCTAGTGGGGGGACGCCCAACACTTCTTCCGCCGGTACGAGGCCGCCACTCGAGAACCTTTTTTCCCCATCGGTTGTCGGTACTTCGAGCTAAATGGCCGGTTCATTGCCACTTCAGTTTACTAATCCGTTGGGCTATGTCGGTCACTCTGGTTCTACTGCGGATATCCTCATTTCTAAGTTTATCACGCAGAGAAACTTCGAGCATAGCTCAGGTCGCACAGCGAGCTCGACATAGCTCGCTGAGCGACCTTGAGCTTCCTAATCCGGCAAGCATATGTATATACGTGGTAGAGCCATGCTGCAGCTATGTTAATAGTATAGTTTTAGCACGAATGGGTCGGCTCGACCGGGGAAGGACCACGCTCTCACAGGATACCAGCGTAAAATAGCAGCTTAATGCTGCTGTGTTTCGTATGGTGAGTGTAGAGAACCGGAACCTATTACTGGAAACGAGGCATTTTATCTTAGTCCTCACGGGTGACAACGCATCTGCATTTTGATTCTTTATTGAGGATAGATGTAGATGTCTATGGGTCACAGCAACCACTTACCATCCGGTGGACTGTGTGCTCGTTTATCACCCTATCCTATATAAAAAAAAGCAGTGAAGAAACACGTCTCAGTTCCATAGGTCATCACTGGCAACACGCACTGGTTCTACAGTCTCGTTTTTAAGTTTTGAGGTATACCTGACGAGAAGATGTGCCGTAATTTCCCGAACGCTGCCCAGCCGAGGAAGATGTGCCGTAATTTCCCGAACGCTGCCCAGCCGAGTTGAATCCGTCGATTGACCACTCGGTCTAAGTTGGACTTACCTAGTCAGACTATTTGTCCCAGGTAAACATACTCGTCAACAACTTCGAGCTTAGTGCTCACAATAACTGTCGGCATAGGTGCGACATGGACGTTATACATAATCTTTGTTTTGTCCATGTTCATCTTAAGACCTATCCGTTGGGAGGCACTATTGAGGTCATTGAGCATGCTTAGGTCCTCCAGCGATTCTGCCATATTAGGACTAATCGTCGGCAAATCGGTGAGTGATGCTCGCCGTTGATGTTTATACCGTATCCTTTCCAGTCCAGAAGCTTGAAAACGTCTTCAATGCAGCGGTGAAGAGTTTCGGGATATAACGTCACCCTGTCTTACACTTTCTGCAGTTGGATAGGTTCGTACTCTGGTTCTGTACTCGAATAGCCATCGTAGCCCTACTGTATAAACACTTCAGCACTTCGATATACCGACAGTCAACTTGGCACCGCTGAAGGGACTGCAGCACCGCTCAAATTTCGACGGAATCAAAGGTTTTCTATATCTACATACGCCAGATATAGGCAAATTGTACCCTCGGACTTCTGTACAACTGCCGAAGGTATATGTGGTCTATAGTGCTACAAAGCTTTTAGAAAACAGGCTTGTTCGGGAGGCTGGAAGTCGTCGAGTCTGCATGCGAGACGATTCGTAATGACTCGATAACAGCATGTGACGCGGCTCAGAAATCGGTTCGTTTCTTCAAAAGAGCGTTGTTGCCTTTCTTGAATAACAAGACCACCGCACTTCTGCTCCACGCCGCCGGTATAGTGCCACCATGGAGGACGGAATTAAACAGCTTCTGAAGAACTTCAAGTACCGGTTTTCCATCCGCTTTCAGAAGCTCCGCTGTAATTCCGTGCTCGCCTGGGACCTTGCCGTTTTTAAGGTGTTGGAGAGCCATTCTAATCTCGCTCAGACTGACGTCCGAAATATCATCGGAATAGTGTCGGATAAGAGTTGCTCTTGGATCGTTACTCACACTTGCGTGTGGCTACAACGATGATATGTACAGCTGCCCATAGAACCTCTCAATCTTACTCAAAATCTCAGGTGTCCACTGCATTGCAATCTTCTAGGCACTGAAAACGGTTTTGTAGCTCGAGCTGAAAGGTTTCGGGACTTTGGATTAGAGCAAGAAGGGGACGGAGCGTTGACTTCATTAGACGTGACCTCTCCAACGTAACGTCTAGGTTCAGTGTGCCGCTTACCATTCAGTGATCGCTGCCGGTTTTCACCCTCGCGATCACTGAGACATCATTGAACAGTTGTCGCCTGGTCGTCATAATGAAGTTTATCTAATTTTTTGTTGAACCGTCGGGGCTCGACCAGGTCCACTTTCTATGGGGCCGCTTCTAGAAGAAAGAGTTCATCATAAAGAGTCCCTTTTTCTCCATGAAGTCGGCCAGCTACTGGCCCCTCGGGTTCCGTTGCCCTATTCCAAATTTCCCTACCTTCTGCTCACCGTTCTCTCTTGTGCCTAGTTTTGCATTGAAGTCTCCCATTAATACCGTATAGTGGGTTTTGGAGGAATGCATGGCTCTAGATATATCCTCATACATTTCCTCCACCTCCTCATTGGGATGTGCCGAGGTTGGTGCGTAAACCTGTATGACCTTCAGCGAATACCGTTTGATGATTCTGAGTAAAATGTACGCAACCCTCGTCGACACACTTTCAATCTTTGCAACGTTGTTAACGAGAGACTTGTGGACGATAAATCCGACACCTCCTTGGACAGATGGTTGCCCTCCCGGTGATAGAACAAGTTACCGAATTCGAGGATTACCATGTCCTCCCCCTGTCTTCGGACCTCAGATAATCCTATAATATTCCAGCGCAACTTGTCTATCTCTTCTTCCAGCTCCAGGATCTTCTCGTCAGTCCTCAGGGTGCGTGCGTTATATGTTGCCAGGTTGAGTCGTCTTAGGTGGCAACCGAACCTCCACAGGAGGTTCTTAGGACCCCCTGCCCCGCCGTTACCATGGTCGCCACCGTAGCCAGGAATAGCGGGGCTGCCGGGGACTGCCGGCCGTCTCTTCGTAACTTTAATCATGGGGGGTATATTGCCATAGTTGCCATGCTTGGCGAGCGTGCTGGCAACCGCAGTTTTATATAGTTGTTTTGCTATTATCAGAAAGATGCTGCTGCCCATCTTCTGCCTCAGTTTCCCTCTGTCGCCTCTTACGACACCCACGGGAAGATATGGGGTAGTGGGTATTCTTACCCGCCACTACACAGGGTATAATAGAAGTCAGTTATTTGAATATTACAGACATAAACTTCAATTTTATTTATATGAATGTATAGATTACATTTTGAATACCCATATACAAATATTTAAGTAGGTATTTACTATTTATTCAAATGAGAAGATATTACGCCACCGAACTATAAACACACATTGTGCTGGTCTTACAGTGACGACACCGTTGTTTGTATCGGTTCAGTGAGCCGAGAGGAATCTTTGTTATAATCTAAAATTAAATTAAATTAATGTTGTGGTCGACAGTGTGTTGTCATGGAGGGAACACATTAAATGTATGATGTCACGTATTTGGAAACTTATATTTGTCTTTAGCAAGCTTCGTGTTGGCGCTGACATGGCGATTCTTAGGACTGCGTATTTTGCCCTAGCTCAATCGATTATCACTTACTGCATTACTATGCTATGTTCAGCCGTGGACTTTTCAAAGGTTGTAATGAATGAACGAATGAATGAATGCTATTTTAAACTTTGACGTTAGGAAGCCAAAATCTTCAATACTCTCATTGGTTTTTTAAAGCACTCTAATCGTGGAGTTTTAAAATAAGTTAAAAATAAACGTGATAAAATTACGTTTATTCAAGGTGAGAAGCTTATTACATTGTTTCATGAAGCTTGTAGGCCTTTAATCTTTGCCGTCAGTGAATCGCTAAATTGATGTTACAGACACGTGAGAGCTAAGAACATAATTGTAAATCGTGTTTGAACTAGAATTAAAGCTTTTATTATTTGAGTTAATCATAATCAAGATATGAGAAATAGCTAGAACCACAAAACTGAAATTTGTACTGATCGACTAGTCAATAATAGAACACGCACCTACTGATGTACCGTTACAGCCTATTTAAAGTCAACTGCTGAACATAGACCTCCCCTATATATGAATACAGAGATTATTTGCCATAGTTGCCACGCTTGGCAGGCGGGTTGGCAACCGCAGTTTTATTTTTATTTTTAGTTATCATTAGGAAGACGCTGCTGCCCATCTCCAGGTTTGTTGACTCTCTGTCATCCCATACGACACCTACAGAATGATATAAGGTAGTGGAGATTCTGACACCAACAGTACATGGTTAGTTGATATAATGATGATAGAATGATGATAGAATGACAAATTATCTTATTTCATGTTTCGCCAGTTTATAATGATAATTTATAAATATAATTTACAAAGAAATAAATAATAGACTTGTTTTGACTACAGTCGTTATCAATGAGACTTTAATATGTTGTCTAGTATTTTGTGTATATGCCAACGTTTAAACTAAAAGCTCATCAAATCGAGCGCAAATTTGCGTAGTTTAAAAAGATAAATTTCTATTTTCAACCGACGAAAAAAAGGAGGTGGTTCTCAAGTCGACGCGTATATTTTTTTTATGTATTACCACGCAATTACTTTTACAGAGTAGTCCGATTTTGATGATTCTTTTTTTAATGGATAGAGTGTAACTCTAAATTGGTCCCACATAAATTTGATCAAGGTTTGTCTAATAGTTATTGAGTTCTCTTTAATAATATACTGAAGTCGTTTGCACAAAATTTTTAATTAAATAAACAGGAATGTAGTTACGTAGGTAGGTTGTTATGTCAAAATACAATTAATTAGTGTAGCAGATAAATATTTCTCCATCTTTTACGAGTTAGGAGTTCAATTAGATTTAATTAACAAATCTTAGCTTTAAATAGAACGCTTGACTTGTGTTACAATAAACAATAAATAATTCACTTTGAGTTTAATTTAGGGTCCATCCTTCACTCAAGAGGGGAAGTTAAAATTGATTCATAAAGTTAGCATTATATTTACTTATCACAGTCTATAGTATATTTACCTAAATACTTGTAATTTACTTTTGTATCTAATTTATTATAATATTTAGATATACTTTATTTATACCTGTTCGTAAATTAAGGAATTATAGTTCAGGTATCCCTATTTTTTTGCCGTGTAGTAGCGGTGTAAGAATATCCACTAACTCCATGTCGTCCGGTGGATGGGAAACAAACCAGGAGATGGGCATCAAGGTCTTTTAAATTATAAAAAAAACTGCGGTTGCTAAGGATCGTAACTATGAAAAATACCACTATGATAATATTTTCCAAAGTAGCTTGGTAGGCGGGTAGGCAATCGCAATTTCTAATTTCTCATATATAATATGGAAAAAATTTCCATAAATAATTTAATAAAAAGTTCTCTATTTTCAAGAGAAACAATTTTTTTTATTGATATGTTTATATTAAAGTTCCTTCGAACATAAAACTTTTACCTCTTTGTCCTTTATAAGACATTTAATCTGTCTTGGTTTGGACGTTTCTAGACTCAAAACTTTCCTAATCGCAACTGACATCCAACAGGTAGGTGACTTGTGAAACAGTTTATGGCACGGAAACTTCTCGACACTGTGACTGAACACGAACGAGCTCGCTCATCTGTTAAACATTGCAACGAGTACGTCCTTGTAAACAAATATACAACGTCGTAATTATACACACACCTTACGTCGAAATAGTTTTCTACATTAAATAATAATACAACCGCATCTGTCTAAATTTGCATAAAAATCATAAGAATCTGTTGATAGATGATACTCTTAACTGTTTACATAAATGAATTACCATTACAGCCCATTAAAGTCCACTGCTGATCATAGAACATCTTCCCCATAGATTGATATTTGGCATAGTTACCACGCTTGGCAGCTTTTTAGTCGTTATTAGGACGACGCTGCTGCCCATCCCCTGATTTGCTTCCCTCTGTCGCCTCTTACGACACCCACGGCATGATATGTTGTTGCGTTTCATGAATATTTTATGTTATAAAATATTCATGAAACGCATAAATAAATACAATATACATATCACCAAAATAAATAAAGTATGCAACCAACAGCAACCAGTGGAAACGATTCGATTAGAGCCGTGGTAGCTCAGATGGTTAGCGCTCGCTGTAAATTTCACACACCCGAGCAACCGGGTTCGACCCCGCCGGCACCAATGAAATTGTTAACTGCAATTTTAAGTGCTGATTTACCACGTGCTCTGCGGTGAAGGAAAACATCGTGAGGAAACATGCATTTCTGAGAAAATAAAAAAAATATTTCGAAGACATGTAAAGTTCGCCAACACGCATTCGGACAGCTCGGCGGACACTTCCTTGCCCTAAAACCCTCTCAGAAATGAGAGGAGGCCTGTGCCCAGCAGTGGGACGTGTATAGGCTGTAACTTTAACTTTTATCTTTAAACGATTCTACAAAGTTCTTTATACTGCTTGAACGAGTGGGGAAATTTTAACGCTTAAAAGTTATCTACCCTCACTCTTAACTTTATTTAAAAGGTCGTGGTTGCTCAGGAGCTTAGTGCTCGCTGTAAATTTTACAGTATGCGAGTAACCTGGGTTCAATCCCCGCCTGCACCAATCAAATTGTTAATTTGTATTTTAAGTACTGATTTACCACCTACTCAGTGGTGATGAAAATAATTGTTAGGAAGCCTGCATGTCTTCGGAATAAACTATTTCGAAGACAAACATATGAAGTGTATGAATGTATATCCAATCAGACCTTAAACCGTATAATGCGCATATTGAAACTTGTGAAGGTCACCGCTCATATACCGAACTGCTTTATTAAGATTCGAATGTAACTTGTAGGAAGTGATTTTAAGTAAGGAATCGATTGTTTATTTAAATTTATTTAAAAAGTTGATTAGGACGAAAGATGTGGACACTCAAAATAGCTGATTATAAAATGGATCATTTCAGTTAGAACCTAAACCTTCTTATTACAAAACGTGGTTTATAGATAGTATCAGGTTTAAGCTATGGTGTAAGAAGAGCCTTTCTCACCAAAAAGTACCTTAGCCGCGGCGCTACATACTTACTTTCAAATTGCACAGTCCATTCCACTTTACATTTTAGTTCGTATATTTTCCACGGGGCTTCCTTATTGAAATGGATTCTAATTTAAACCTAAGATTAACTATAAACAAATTTTTGTGATATAAGTGAATATATCTAGATAATTAATAGAAAGCTAGAGCTAAGAGCGGTCAGCCATCGCAGAGTATACTTCACCTGAGGAGTCACCGTTTAGAGGCGAAACACTTGTCGTATTATTGACAGTGGTGTATCTTTTCTAGTGTAGTGGTATTGGGATTAGTGGTGCTGAGATTAGATGTGATGGGAAACCTGCACGTAAATAAGGGAGGGCGGGAAGTGCTCTACAAACTAGGTAAGACACATCGTTTTATTTTATTACTCGGATCTTAGCTAATTAATAACATCTTGAATATTTTTAGTTAAACTGTTGATTTGCAACCGTCTTTGCCCGACTTGATTAACTTATATCGTGCGGACCTTGGCAGCGATGCGAACCCAATTTCAAGTAAGGCATTGTATAATAAACGCGAAGCTATAAAGAGGTGTAAGAAGGCGTTTTTAATGTCGTAAACTTTCACCCGATGACCGTTATCCCAAAGTTATGTTGTTAAATTATTCTTCCTTAAATTTCACCCAAAATTGTAGATTATGAGCGCTAAAATACTTAATAAAATCCGTAATTAATTCTAAAGTCTATCTTTCTGTACATAATATTTATAATAGTTTAAAAAGTCGGTCATAATTTATAATAAATTAATAAAATATAGAAATACATTCAAATACAATTATTAGATAACCGTGTGTATTCAAACCAGGAAATGGGCAACAGCGTCTTCCTAATAACAAATAAAAAAAATTAAAAATACTACAGTTGCCAATTCACCTGCCACGCGTGGCAACACACATATATCCCTTCTATGAGGTAATCTAGGGAGGCCTATATCCAGTTTTTATACTGTAATGAATGAAATTAAGAAACGTTAATTTGAAATGAAATGAAAATCTCTTAAAAGGTGAATTGGTATTTTTGGTAATTAAATTTTTTGCTTTCATGTAAGTTTTTAACACCTATTATGTTCCCGAATAGAACTTAATTTTTTTATTTTTGATAAAATACCTTTGTCCAAAACAGCCTTAGTATACGATGACGTTAACAAACAGTCTAAATAATGATGTTAAGTTCGCTTTGTTTGCGATGTAGGTATCCTGTTATTTCAAATGTAACGCAGTCCCACAGACACATCGCTCACAATTGCTGTGGAGGAATAAGTATTGTTGTAGACTTTATCATTGAAATTTCTAGTCAATTGAACACGACAACTTTCGATTTGAAAAAATTGCAACAGATTTTATTCAATTTAAAATAAAGAATGTTTCATGAAAGTAATTTTATTTTTCTGTGTTCTGTCTGGAGCGGAACCAGCAAGAAAGAGCTTACTCCTTTCTAAAAGACCGGCAACGCACCTGCAATTCCTATGGTGTTGCAGTTGTTCATGGGCGGCGGTAGTCACTTACCATCAGGTAATCAGCATACTCGTTTGCCTCCTCTTCTATAAAAAAAAAGAAACCCTGTAGGATTTATGAAGGGTACCGTACCCTTCATAAATCCTACTACCAGAATAACAACTTACAGGGTAATACTCACGTATAAAGGTGGGCTCTTGTTGATTTTGAAGATATTCAAATTTTAAGATTTTGGATCGTTACCGTTACACCCAATCAAAAGTCCACTGCTGAATATCGACCCCCCACTCCCCCGCATAGATTACCCTCCTCATTTATTTGGCAAAGTTGCCACGCTTGGCAAGCGGGTTAGCAATAGCAGTTGCAGCCAATCTCCTAGTTTATTTCCCTCTGTCGCCTCTTATGACATCTACGGTAGTGGATATTCTACACGGTTACAGATTTTAGATAAATGACTTCATTTAATTGGGAATCAAACATGGTACAAAAGGACCAGAAAAAATAAGAAATGGCAGCAAGTTTTCCTTGCATCAAATAAAATAACGCCTTTTGTTGGAGCACTCCTTCTGGTTAGGAGTCCGTGGGCAGATACCTCCCTCTTACTTATCTCTGTCGCCAAACAGCAGTGCATGCAGACCTACGTTCCAGTCTGAAGGCTAAAGAGAGCCAGTATGAAACAGGCCGTGAGCAATCCATCTACCTCAACGGTGACAACGCGTCCGTAGCTTTCTTTGCTTGTGTAGGTGCAGGTTTTTTTTTATCGATTAAAATGACAAACGAGTAGGGACACCTGATGGAAGCGGATACTGTGGCCCATAGACATCTACATTTATCCTCGATTAAGAATCAAAATGTAGATGCGGTGTCACCCCTGAGGACTAAGACGGAATTTCCCGTACCTAGTAAAAAGGGTCTTCGGTTCTCTACACTCACCATAAGAAAACAGCAACATCAAGCTACTATTTTACGCTGGTATTCTGTGAGAGGTGTTAATGGACTCTAGTAGACACTTACCTACCATCAGGTATTTTGTAAGTCTATTTGCTACCTCAATTTTATAAAAATATTATTCGTTATTTATGATTAATTTATTTAATGATTTCTTATATTTACGCGCAATAAACATTTAATGAAACTACTTCATATGGATTTTATCGCGTTTCATTAGATTATTTTTATATTCCCGGCGTTTCGAGTACTTTGTAAAGTACTAAATAATATTGTCGTCAACCGCTCCAGGTAATCTGTAAATGCTTTTGTTAGAAGTAGTTTACGACAATATTATTGAGCTGAATTACTTCGCCTTCATTCGTCTGTTCATTCGATTGTCCTTTCAATTCTCGATCCACTTTGATGTCACAAATCTCCGACACTGTTCTCGAGTCTCGAGGATTGAGTGCGGCAATTGATAGATCGCTTCAGGTGACGCGGCCCTCTTTACGATTCATCTTCAACGTCAAGATATTTTATAGTCAAATAGAAAGAAATATTTATTCTACTTTTACAAAGAACCACTTGAAGTATTTGCTCAATTAGCATTTTACCGCCAAGCAGCAGTGCGTGCACTGCTGTGTTCGAGATAGGTGATGTGAAGGATGTAGAGAACTGGTTACACTATTATAATTATGAGTTGTTACCAGGAAGATGCTGCAACTCAGCTCCTGTTCCACTTACTCTGTCGCCCTTACGAAACCCAAGGGACGATAAGTGGTAGTGGATATTCTTACCCGCAAATCTATACATAATATAAAAGAGGATGTTTGTATATATGAAATCGATTAACTCAAAATCTATTTGATCGATCACAATGAAAACTTTTTATTTTTTATGTATTTTTCAATGGAGAAGGTTTATGTTTAATTATTAATAAACAAAAAAAATACGAAAAAAAATTAATTTTTAGAAAGAATCAAAATAATTTTTCATTTTATTTGATTTTTTTTCAATCAAGCGCGGCAATTAATAAATTAAATTGCATGCACTAAAATACAAAACGTTGCTGAACACAACCTATGATATTAACTGACAGGGAAACGTCTGCCGGGTTCAGCTAGTACACATATAAAGTGGTAATTACAGTAATGAATTATATTATCCAATTCCTCGGCATAAGGTAAATACTAGACGGTATGACTGCTCCTAGACAGAAAGTCTAGGATTTCGTCTGGATAGGCATTTATGCTGCCAAGCAGCAGTGCGTGCGCTGCTGTGTTTCGATCTGAGGGGTATAGAGACCTAGTATCATCCTAGCTTAGTCCTCATAGGTGACAACGAATCTGTGGCCTTCATTGTTTGTAGTTGGTTGCAGGTGTACATGGGCTGCAATAGCCACTTACCATTAGGTGGATTCTAAGTTTGTTTGTTACTCTAGTTTAAAAAAACGCGGGAGAAAATATAACATCACAGTATTTTATTTATATTTAAAAATGATATTCGTCGAATCAAAATTGAATTTTTTTCGTGGTAGAGCCACGCTACAGCTTTTTTCGTGGTAGCGCCATGCTGCAGCTATATTAGTAGTATAGTTGTAGCACGAATGGGTCGGCTCGACCGGGGAAGGACCACGCTCTCACAGAATACCAGCGTAAAATAGCAGCTTAATGCTGCTGTGTTTCGTATGGTGAGTGTAGAGAACTAGAGACTGAACTGAGAACTTTTTACTGGAAAAGAGACATTCTATCTTAGTTCTCATGGCTTACAACGCATCTGCATTTTAATTCGCAAACGAAGATAGATGTAGATGTCTATGGGCCACAGCAACCACTTATCATCAGGTTGACTGTGTGCTCGTTTGGCACCCTTATTCTATAAAAAAGCTATATTATCGCTGCAGCACTAATGGATCGGCTCGACCCATGAATGATCACACTCACGCAGAATCCGTTACCATCCATTACAGCCTATAAAAGTGCACTGCTGAACATAGGCCTCTCCCTTAGATTGCTTCATACGGAGGATTTTGCCGTAGTTTCCACGCTTGGCAGGCGGGCTGGCTGCCGCAGTTTTTTTTAAATCTTCAGCTGTTTAGCGTAGCTTGTTGCCAACTTGTTGCATAACCTCACTTTAACTAAATCTCTTATAACTCTGCTCTTAGATTGCCAAAGTCCGCAGAATTTTCAGTGATGTTTTGATAATATATAAGATATTAATTGACACCACATTCATCTTTTTACAATCTGGGCCCTAGAATGTATGAAAACGTATCAGTCTCCTTTAACGTTTTATATAATACACAATGTACAAAAGAACGGAGATTTCTCGAATATCAAAATGTAGGCGGTAGCTAATCACACTTGTGAGTGACCTAATTTGTGCTGAGTACCAAAAAAAAAAAAAAACATGTATAAACAATACTTCTAGATTGACTGTTATATAGGCTATATTTGGCTGGGCCAATAGAAGGCGGTCTTGTTCAATTAAAAGTAGATTATACTGGAAGCTCTATAAAGTTTAAAAAGAGCATAGAGCTTTTGACAAGATTTTTAATCATGGTTTCAAATCTTCCGAATTCCAACCGGTTTACATAATTATACTTAGATTTAATAAGCTACTTTAAGAAGTTTTTCAATAAAAAAGGAATACGAAATTTATCTGCAAAGTTTCATCTGATGATCAGCGGGTGTAGTCAAATACCAACAAAGTTTGTAATGCGTAAACTTTCTTGCCTTTTACTTTTCGATCTAGTGATAATTGATCAGTGAAGGCAAATAAAATAATTTGATATTGAACGAACCGTCATTCGACTTATCATGAATTTCATTTTTATTATAATTGGTGACGAACGAACTTACAGTCCTAAACGAACACTTAGAGAAGATACTTACAAGAAGGGTCTACACATGCGTTGTCACCTCTGAGGACTAAGATGAATTGCCTCACAGTCTGTAATTATACTGGCTCTCTATGCCGGCGGCGAAATAGGTAAGAGTGTGGTAGGAGGAAGGTCCGCCTGCGTATAAACGGACCCCAGGCGGAAAAGTCTTCCCTTCGTAATAATAAACTCCCTGACAAGTGGATTTATAAAACAAAATAAAAGAACATTACTTATGCTCATTAGACACAAAAAATACTCTTGAATCAATTAAAAATATATACAGTATATATATTTCTAGCTATTTTACAGCAGCTTAATGCTGTTTGTTTTGTGTGGAGAACCGCAGACCTTTTAACTGAAAACGAGGCATCTTAAGTCCTCAGGGGTGACTACGCATCTGCATTTTGATTCTTAATTGAGGATATATGAAGATATCAATGGGTCACGGCAACTATTTACCATCTTTGTGCTCTTTTGTCACCCTTATTCTATAATAAATTAATAAAAAAGACACAGATACACAAAAATTATAGATCGGAGTTCACCAAAAATTTTAGTTAAAGTTAAAAAAAAAGCAAGGGACCTTGTTCGAGCTTTGCATTTTTAAATAAACGTTTTTTTTCTCTAAATGTAACGTCGCACGCTCTGTGTGAACTTTACACTATGCACAGAAAGATTTCAAGAGCTACGCGGGTTGCGTTCTGAAGTTTGTATTTTAAATTATTTTCAAGACTTATAAAGTAATGGAAAAGCTTTCTTTTCTCTCTGTTATTGCACTCTCTTCTTTCTTACTTTGTTTATCATATTATTTGTCAGTCATTATTAAGAATAATATATTAAAGGCCGGCAACGCGCCTGCGATTCCCCTGGTGTTGCAGTTGTTCATGGCCGATGAACGGCACTTACGATCACATGAGCTGCATGATTTTAAAGCTCCCTTTAAAAAAAAACTTTGGCAGTGTAAATGTATTCACCCAATTTACTGGTCAGCATTTTACCTAATAACTCTGCGGGTGTCGTAAGAGTCGGCTGAGGGAAACTTAAATAGGAAGTGGGCAACAACATCTTCCTTATAACTCAATAAAAATAGTAAAACCTGCGCTCGCCAACCCGCTCGCTAAACTGCGAGGCGGTCCACGTTCAGCAGCAGTGGACTTTTTATAAACTGTGCAAAATGAATGATTTTATTATTTTTTAATGATTTTATTAAATTGCATTATTAAAGTAAAGTTATTGATTAAGCTCTATTTTTAACACAAGGTGGTAGGACTCTTTTGGACCTGGATATCCGCCTGAGTACATACCGCCCTCTTACCTATCTTTACCGCTAAGCAGCAGTCCCTGCACTGCTGTGTTCCAGTCTGAAGGTATAGGGAGCCAATAAAATAATTAGTGATGTTCATTCTATAAATACTAGAAACAAGCAAAAGCTGTTAATACCAGTTACTTGACACCAAAATCCAATCGTCGAGATTACTGACTCGTTGATGTCGAGTAACCCAATCTATCCATAACTTAATTTTTTTAATTAAACATAAATTGATTACCGTTACAGTTACAGCCTATTAAAGTCCACTGCCAAGCATAGGCCTCCCCATAGATTGCCTCATAGGGGTATTTGCCATAGTTGCCACGATTGGCAAGCAGGTTGGCTACCGCAGTTTTTTTATTTTTAGTCGTTATTAGTTAGACACTGCTGTTCACCTCCTGATTTGTTTCCTTCTATCGCCTCTTACGACACCCACGGGACGATATGGGGTAGTGGATATTCTTAAACAACATTACAAATATTGTAAATTAATAGTTTAGTTTCTTAGTTTATTTTGTTGCTGGTTCTTCCAAGGACAGAGGTTTTTTTCCGAACCTGTAATTCCATCCTCACCTGGGGCCTTGCCGTTTTTAAGGTGCTGGAGAGCCATTCTAATCTCGCTCAGACTGACGTCCAGGATATCAACGAAATAGTGTCGGATAAGACTCCCTCTTGGATCGTTACTCACACTTGCGTGTGGCTCCAACGATGACGTGTACAGCTGAACATAGAACCTCTCAATCTCACTCAAAATCTCAGGTGTCCCGGAAACGATGCCACACTCGGTCTTCAGCTATGACAGTTGGCTCTTTCTGGCAGACAGATCTCTGGAAAAGACTTTAGAGCCTTGGTTCCGCTCGATCGCTTCTTCAATACAAGCTGTATTGAAGTTGCGTAAGTCCCGCCGCATGCATTTGGAGATCCGTCTGTTCAGTTGCCTGTATGCTGTCAAATCTGTTGAAGACTGCAGCTTCATTTCCCGTTTAACAGCCATGAGATTAAGAGTGTGATCGGAGAGTTTTTGTGTTCTTCTGCGGCGGGTCTTGCAGAACTTAGCTCCAACCGCATGGACAGTTTCCACGAGCTTATCATTCATATCGTCCACTTCATTGCAGTCTTTAGGCACTGAAAACGGTTTTGTAACTCGATCTGAAAGGTGTCGGAACTTTGGACTAGAGCACATGGGGGACGGAGCGTTGACTTCATTAGACGAGACCTCTCCAACTTAACATTTAGGTTCAGTGTGCCTCTAACCATTCGGTGATCGCTACAAGTTTTCACCCTCGCGATCACTGAGACATCACTAAACAGTTGTCGTCTGGTCGTCATAATGAAGTCAATCTCATTTTTTGTCGAACCGTCGGGGCCCGACCAGGTCCACTTGATGTGGGGCCGCTTCTGGAAGAAAGAGTTCGTCATAAAGAGTCCCTCTTTCTCCATGAATAGGGAATAGCTGCGGGTGCAGGAATCGTAATCAAGTAAATACATTTTGATAATTTGAAAGATTGATTTTTTTTTCTCATTTCTTATACCTACAAAAATATACTTAGATACGAAGTACGAATAGCTGCTCCAGAGACTGCTAGGCACTAGAAGCCCTCTACTAGCAGTGAGATGGTGGCTGTGGACTATGGGCTGGTTTTGTTAGTTATGATAAGACTTTAGCTCCGGACTTGGTGAAGTGACTTGAAAGTATACTTCGGTGACAGCCACTGGAACTCCTCGACGAGTAGTACTAGGTGTGCCGAGCTTGGCTCGTTTTGTTAGTAACGATGAGACCTAACCTCCGGGCTTGATGGAGAGACCTGATGGTGTACTTTGGTGACTACTACTGGAACTCCTGGACGAGTAGAATTGGGTGTGCATTGTTTGGGCTCGTTTTGTTAGTTATTATGAGATGTAACCTCCAGGCTTAATGGAGAGACTTGATGGTGTACCTCTGTGACAACTGCTGGAATTCCTGGACAAGTAGAACTAGGTGTGCCGAGTTTGGGCTCGTTTTGTTAGTTATGGTGAGACCTAACCTCCGGGCTTGATGGAGTGACAGACACACCTAGTTCTACTCGTCCAGGAGTTCCAGAAGTAGTCATCGAAGTACACCATCAGGCTGTCCATCAATCCCGGAGGTTAGGTCTCATCATAACTAAAAAAACAAGCCCAAACTCGGCACACCTAGTTCTACTCGTCCAGGAGTTCCAATAGTAGTCACCGAAGTACACCATCAGGTCACCCCATCAAGTCCGCGGGTAAGGTCTAATCATAACTAACAAAACGAGCCCAAACTCGGCACACCTAATTCTACTCGTCCAGGAGTTTCAGTAGTAATCACCGAAATACACCATCAGGTCACTCCATCAAGTCCAAGATGAATAGGCATTTACATATAAATCCCACTTACTTTTAGCGAAACAAAATATTATATTAAAATATGTGATTATAAAAATAATAATATTATTTTACCTTGTCAAGTACCTATGTATCAAATTCGAATATTTTATGTATGTACAGCGATCTTTTTCAGCTGCTGCAATCAGGCAGGCGACACAGTATCCGTTCACGACGGCGGCCGAGCGCGGACTGTGGTTTCATCGAAATTTTTGTACAACAAATCAAAACAGGCACCAAAACTAAAATAACCCTTATTGCAATCCTTTATGATTTATCCGTATTAGGAAAATATGTGAAAAAAATAAGCATCAGTTTTTATTTATTTTTTATGACTATTTGTGACATTTTGATAAAAAGTAAACACGATTATTTTTTATTGAATATGTCTGCCTACTTATCATAGACTTAGGATATACTTACGCCAGTATATTCTAAGTCTATGCTACTAATAGTATTTTTAGAAATCTTAATATATTATGTTGATAATAGAACAAAAATGTAACTAAACATGAGCCGGTATCGTTAATTTTGTAGAAAATGGCTAGGGAAAATCGTTTTTACAATATAAAAAACTATTATTTTCAACAAAACGGTTACTACAATTTGAAGATGAAGAATTATTCTATACGTGGTAGTTATTAGCTATATTTGATTTGGTTCAGTTTTGTCACAAAATGTACCGAAAAACAGCATAATTTTGCCCGATTTGCAAACGCACCCTTAACCGCCACTACACGGCTAATTCATTCATTATAGCCTATTAAACGTCCACTGTTGAACATAGTCCTCCGCAAAACCCTAATCCGTTGGTGGTACCTGCCTCTGGGTACGTACTCCCCAGGGAGGGAACTGGGGGGCAGCTTCAGGAGACGTCTAAAGAGCGTTTTTCTTGCCCAAAATAAGCTGATCCCTAACCCATCCCCCCTCTCCCGTAGAGGGAATCCAATCCACTAACACCAACACATACACATATTCAAATATAGTACATAACACTAGGGCATAACGCATTCGCCGGCGAACGCGTGGTCACAGACACGTATACGAGGTTCAATCCCCGTGATAAGGGGCGTTTTTAGTTTACGACCCGTTTCCACTATTTCAATAGTGGTTCAAGCCGGGTTTCGTACCTTCTTCTGAATTCCCTTGAATCAATTCGAGCCACTACAATAGTAGGGGCCGGGGTGCTTCATAGCTCGTAAGTCCTCGCTTACGAGTTTATTCCGGTGATTATGTAAAGTTCGCAGGTCCAACAACATACACTTTCAGGAAAAAAAAGTTTGTTACTGGTAGATTTTTTTGCAGGGACACCCACGGTACGATATGGGGTAGAGCATATTGTTGCCACTACACGGTATCTCTAAATAACACTACATTAATAGATCTTACCCAGGCAAACTCAGGGCGTCGCTAGTTGGTAATATTTTCGTTAATAAAGTTTGCATTTATGTTCCTACTCCTAAATTTTTATCCAATTTCATGAAAAACTAAAAGTATACTATTGCTGTGAGTGATAAGTAAATACGAACGTGGTGGTTTATATTTATGTGGTGAGCGTGGTCCTGCCCCCCACTAGATAGAGTGATAACCTGGTAAGACATGCAGGAAGTCAATGGATGCAGGTGGCTCGGGACCGTGCTTTGTGGCATTCCTTGAGGGAGGCCTATGTTCAGCAGTGGACTTGTGAAAGGCTGTAATGATGGTGATGATGAAGACATCAATGAAAATTTTTATAATTTTTTGGCCGTCTGTCTGTCTATCTGTCTGTCTGGACTAATCTTTGGAAACGGGTCGAGGCGACTCATTCGTGCTACAACCATAACATAGCTGTATCGTGGCTCTACCATGTATAATAGAAGAATAGATAAACAGAACTTATTAGGATTGAAATTAAATTATTAGGAGCCCATGTAACACAGTGGAACCTTAAAATATAGAAGACTAGCGATCCGCCCCGGCTTTGTACGGTTGATTTCTGGATCTCGACAACAACGCCATCTACCGGGTACACTTGTGAATCTAAAACATTATCTAATCAACACACACATAAAATTTCATCAAAATCGGTCCAGCCGTTTAGAAGGAGTTCAGTCACATACACACTGAAAGAAAAATTATATTATTATATGCATGTATTATACATGTAAACCTTTCTCTTGAATCATACTATCTATTGATGAAACCCGAAAATTCGTTGCGTAGTTTAAAAGATGTAAGCGTTGAGACCCCAAGAAGCGACTTTGTTTTATACTATGTAGAGATTTGTTTTTATCGCGCTATGCAGGCGGATCGGTGATCATTTAAATCCGTTTGTCATTTCTATAAGATGACGTTTTCAAAAACATCTGTCGTAAGCTGCTAGATTAATTACTCCAAATTGCTATCTCGTCCTGGCAGCGACACCGCGAATTTTAACAAAGCGCCTCATCATTGTTATTTTATTCACGATGAGTCGAGGATTTTGTTCCAGGATAGCCGGTGTGTTTATGGCAAAAATTAGTAATACAAGGTAGTTAGGGTTAGGGCAGAGGCATCCTCTCATTTATAAGAGAAAGATGGAACAATTAGTCCTCTTCTCGATTGTGTGTTGGCAGATTTTACGTGATAATAGAATCAGGCGTTACTTTGCGGAAATCCATTACATTAAAGATATTAAAAATTAATTAGCTAAGATCCGGGTACTAAAAAAATATGAAATGATGTGTCTTACCTAGTTTGAAGAGCACCTCTTGCCCTCCCCCGATTGCGTGCACTATACCCGTCACCACTTATCACAACACCACTATTTCCAACACCCCTTTTCCCAACACCACTTCTTCCAACATCACTACATTAGGAAAGACTCCTTCATCATCATCATCATCATCATTACAGCCCTCCACTAGTCCACTATTGAACATAGGCCTCCCCCAAGGAATGCCACAAATTCTTAGGTATATGGATAGATCAAAAACTAAATTGGAAAAGTCAAGTTGAAAATGTTTGTAAAAAAATTTATGGATTTTCCTACGCACTTTACAAACTAAGCAAAGTAGCCACAAAAAATACAGCACTTACTGCGTACTTTGCCTATGTGGAATCCGTTCTGCGATACGGACTCATTATATGGGGTAATAGCACAGATGCAAAAAAGGCATTCATTGCCCAAAAAAATGTGTTAGAGCAATATGTGGCACTGCACCCGATGAGCCTTGCAGGTCACTATTTATATCTCTGAAAATACTACCCCTCCCATGCCTGTACATTTTTGAAATTGCAAAGTTTGTAAAACAAAACATGTATTATTTCAGACAAGCGAAAGAGATTTATACACGAAATACCAGAAATGGCAATAGACTTGCTGCTGAAATTATACCCAAGAGTGCTCGATTTAAAAAAAAAACTGCTACTGGATGTGTATTCTCATATTTAATAAAATACCCCAAAATATAAAAGACTTACCCATTGATAGATTTCAAGGCGCCCTTTGCAGGTGGCTAAATGAACATTGTTTTTATAATGTGAATGACTACCTATATTTGACATGATGTGACACAACAGTAATTATATATTCTTAATTTAATTTTAATCTTAATTATAATTAAATTTGTATGTATTTGTATTAGTATTGCTAATTTGTAAACGATGACATGCCGATAAATATTTTAATTTTATTTTATATTGTAATATAGTGAACTTAATTATAAAAAATGTATTTGCATGCTATTATAGATGGCTGAAAAAGCTGAATTACACTTTATAATAACCACCTAAATGTACCCCTTTTTTCAAAGCAAATAATTCTTCATTTCATTTCAGTATTCAAGTATCATTCCAGTATTGATTGGGACAGTATTTTATATCTCAACGATGTTAATGATATGGCAGCAAAATTTAATTCATTTATAATAACGCTTTTTCACTTTATGCCCCAAATAAGTTAGTACAATAAAAAAACAAACTCACCCATGGATTACTGATACAGTTAAAATTATGATGAGGTATAGAAACAATTATTTCATGCGATATAGGAAAACTAAACTAGATAAATATTATAATTCCTATAACGATTTAAAAAATCTTGTGACTAATGCTATTCGTTCACTTCCGCGCCATTGTCCTCTTCGAGGGTTACATTACTAGGCATTCGAGGCCCCCGCTCTAAACGCCTGCAACCCCAGAGGCCCCGTTTCTGGTAGGGGAACACCATCTTCAAAGGGAGGGCCGTGACGAACGCCTTGATGGCGTCGTCTCCGAGTGGGATGTGTCCTCCGCCGATTCCGCTCAGCAGCCTCCTTCTGGACCATTACGGACTCACAGAAGGTTGCTACGGCCCTCCACGCCGCGTCCCCGCGCAACATCGCCGACACGACTGCTGGCAGGGAGAGGTCCCGACCGACCCGGTTTGCCAGGATCATTTGCTCCCGTTCCCACGCTGGACATACCGCCAGCGTATGGGACGCGGAGTCCTGGTCCTGTCCACCCCAGTGGAAGCAGTTCGCCGTCGCATCGCGTCCGATCTTACACAGATAATCACCGAAGCACCTGTGCCCGGTAATTATCTGTGTAAGTCTGTAGGTGAGTCTTCCTACTCGTCGCTGCATCCAGACTTCGAAGACCGGCAGGATTGCGCCTATAACGCGTTTGCGGGCATAGCGCTTTTTCGCCCACACAGATGTCCCGTATAAAGCTACCTATAGAGGCGGCGTATTTCCTCCCTCGGTCCCCCTAGATTGGGCAGCAGTCTGTGCATAGCACCCGCCACCCTCTCAATCCGGGGGACTAGGCGCTCAAAGTGCTCTTCGAAGCCCCAGCGACTGTCCAGGTAGAGCCCTAGGTACTTCATGTACCACCCCACTCTGACTACAGACCCACCCACGTTGACGCACGAGTCGGGTGGTTCCCTGCTCCGAGGTAATTTGTGAAACCATAAGGCCTCGCTCTTATGAGGCGCTATTTCTAGACCCAACTTGTGGATTATTCGACGACGACTTCCGTTCCAAGCTCAGCGAGTTCCTTGGTCCCCTCGAAGGTGACCCCGCTGGCGACCACCAGTATGTCGTCGGCATAGCACACGATATTTACGCCAGCAGGAAGGTCAACACGCAGAACCGCATCGTACGCGAGGTTCCACAGTAGCGGACCCAGCACTGAGCCCTGCGGAACCCCACGTTTGATCTCCCTCCGGATATTCCTACCATCTTGCCCCATGTACAGAATGTACCTGTCGCGCAAGTAGTCCCCAATTACGCCTTGCAGGTAGGCAGGCACCTGGTGGTGTGCTAATGCCCTCCTTATTTATCCCAGGGTAGAGAGTTAAAGGCGTTGACAATATCAAGACTTATTGCCAACGCCACATCACCCTCGGATACTGCTTGTTCTGACAGGGAGCGGACGCGCATAATGGTATCTACAGTGGAACGCTCCCGTCGGAATCCAAATTGGCTATCAGCCAGATCAGGACTGACGCGCGACAGATGTCTGTTGAGCCGAGTGGCAACTATCCTTTCGAACAATTTGCCAATCTCGTCCAACAGGCATATGGGCCGGTACGCAGAGGGAGAATCGGCTGCCCTGCCTTCCTTCTTCAAGAGGACCAACCTTGTTTCTTTCCATGCTGGGGGGAACTTGGCACTCCGCAGACAGCCGGTAAACAGCTGCCTTAGCCGGTTGTAATATACACGTGTATACTTTTTGTTTTAAAAAAAATTGCTATTTATTCTTCATTTATTGCAATAGTATTCGAAAGAACAAGCAGTGTGTTAGCGATGGTCGAGAACTAATGAAATTAAATTGATAAAATCTCTTAAGTCTACGACTTACAAAATGTAACTGCGTTTGCCAAATGACAATTTTCAATCTTCTACCGTTTCAAAATAAGTTTCCTCTAATCTCGGAAGAAATGGTGGAAGAAATTCGGAATGGCGAAAAGCTCGACAGATGTCGATAGTGCCATCCTATAGGATGTATCTCCGATATTTGTTGGTATTATTATTAATAATTGTAAAAAATATTATAATCATGTTTGTATACTACATTTCACATTTCAGAGCTTTACTATTATGGCATTTTAAGTTTAAAAGTAATGAAAAAAATCAATTAAATAAATGTTTATCTGCATTTATTTAATTGATTTTTTGCTTTTATAGATTGTGTACACGTGTATATTACAACCAAGCCACGTTACTGAGAATTTCTCGTGAGAATCAGCACCCGAGAATCAGACTCAGCACCAGAGCCCGACCAGGAATTCCGTCAGGCCCCGGTGCGGTGTTCCGGACTCTCAAGCGGCTAACGGCTCAGTCCAGCTCCTCCACGGTCACCTCCATCTCATCATGCCACTCCAATGACGACGGAAGGTGACCTGAGGGACTTCACCGGTCCTCTGGGAAAATCATGCCGATCGCTCTTCCCAGAAGGTCCGGATCGAGAGTTTCCGTCAAGGGCAGCAACCAGGGCCGGAGTTTTCCCAGCACCATCCTGTACGGTCGCCCCCAGGGATCTTCGTTGAGTCCCTCTAGGAGCTTTTTCCAGTACCGAGACCTGGCGTTAGATATAGCAATTTGTAACGCCTTTGTAGCCGCTCGGTATGCCCTGTAGAGTCTGGCTATCTCCTCAAGTGGAGCTCGCCTTCTTCTTCGGGCTCTTGTGTACTGGCGCCGACTCCGCAAGCGGATCGCACGAAGGTGTGCAATTTCTGCCGACCACCAGTACACCGCGCTGCGCTTGGGACGACTGGTTCTGGACATCGCGACGTCGCATATTTGCGCCATCGTAGCCCGGAACCAGTTCACTTCCACTTCCGGATCGAGCGAAACCTCTTCGGCTCTTTCTGGCCAGGCCGCGACGATGGCGGCAGCTTCGGGCTTGTCTCGGTCAAACCGCTTGAGACACCAACGCCGCGGTGGGCTGCCTTCTCGACGACTGGAATTACTGTCGAAGTGGCGAAGTGCGACATCGGACACGATGTGGCGGTGGTCTGACAATGTCACCACCTCTGTCGCAACTCGCCATCCCGACAGCATTCGCATTGCAGGAGGAGTCTCCCACGTAAGGTCTACAATGGACTCCCCCTGCAACGCACACATGTACTCTCAGATCCCCGATTTAATAGTGGAAGGTCCAGACCAGCCGCCCATTCCCTTATGATCTCCGTTATGAGATCCGTACCCATCCTTCAGCCATTATTTTTCGGACCGCCGTTACCGGGCACTGCATCCAGCACGTCCCCATGCTGGTGGGGTTTGGCGGACGTCACCAACTTTGATGTGGTCTATCGAACAAACTCGATGATCGCGGCTGCTATCTCACAAGTGCTGACAGCGTCGTCAAGGTCTCTCAGTTGAACGTCGCGCATTTTAATTGGGCGACTAATTCGGACGTTCAGATCAGAGAAGACCTCGCGCAGTTTCGCTGTCAGCTTGTCCGCCTTTGAGTTGCAATCATGTCCCGCAATCTCGAGAAGTAAACCCCCTGTTACAGCTCACTTTTGGCGAACGTAGTCGATTGCCAACTCTGCCAATTGGATCCTGGCCTTTGCCTCCCCCATTACATTGGCATACGTGAGTACAGAGTCCTTAGGCAACGTCACTGTAACTGCTGCCGATGCTGGCGTACGCATTTCAGTTTTCCTACTCTTTTTTCTCCTTCTTGGAGAAGGGAGAGGATTCGCCACTTCTGTAGACCGCTTTTGCTTTGGCCTTCTTGCCACGTCCGCCCATGAGCTTACCATCGGCGGTGGCGAGTTGTGCGGCTGTTGCGGGGCAGCCACTGGAGGCAGATCCACCACCGGCAGATGGAAAGGCTCCTTTTTCTTCTTTGCCCTTCGCTTCTTTTTTCTCTTAGCATGGAAGGCCGCCAGCTTCCTGTCAATTAGAGCCCAATATCTGCCATGAGCTCCTCTTTCCCGCTCCTAGGTTTGGATGCAGCAGGTACTAGCTGTGTTGACAAGGTAGACCGTTCCTGCATTTGTTTGCGGAGGAGGCTAATTTCTTGTGTAACTCTTTCCGTCTTAGTCGAAAGACTGGTAAGCTGGGAACGCAACTCTGTGTTCTCTCTCAGCAGCCTGGCGAAGTTATCATTTGAGTCGGTCCTTCGCGCGAGTTCTTCTGCCGCAGCTTTGATGTTACGTACAATCAACCTTATGCCACGCACATACTCTCCTTTGAGATTACGGGATCGGCCGGCAACTTTTTCTAGAATCTGGAGGTGGAAATCAATTTCCTGACCGAGTTCTACGTCTCCATGAGAACGCATTTCGCGGGCTAACGTTTTCGGGTCCGGAAGGTTCTTCTATGCCCTGGTGTTAGTGGGCGTTACGGAAGGATCATACAGGTCTTCTTCTGTTTCAGCCCCTGTCGCACTCTCTCCTCCAGAGGCTGCAACTGGGACCGCCGTGAATTTAGCCGCCACAACCGACGTAGTCGGAGGCTTCGCTTTCCGTTTTCGACCTCCTACCGATGTGAGCGACACGAACGAACCATCAGACCCACCATCAGCATCGCTCTCACCGGCATGACTACTCATAGTGTTAGGTCGCTTAAAACGCCCACGCTTGTCTCGTGTCGATATTGTTGGTATTTCCGACACGGCTCCTTCTTTTTGAGTTTGGCCCACTGTTGTTATGGGGCCCGCTGTTAACGCTGGTGCATCACCGCAATGCAGCAGATTGCCCCCAGATACGTTGTGTCTGCCACAGAGCCTAATTATGCTACTGGGGGTGGATTCTCTGCCAACAACAGGGTTGACAGGACCACCCTAGGGAGTATTTTTCTTGTCGCACTGCATGTCATAGTTTTCCTTTTTTTACAGGGTGTGGTCCCTGAATCCACCTCCCATAGGCTTGGGACTGGGCTCCCCCCAGCCATTCATCCCATCGGCACCTTAGACCTTAGGATTAGTGTTATTTTTGAAGAGTTTGTCTTCCTCGCGGCCCTGCGGGGGCCCCGGGCCCTAGTGGGCTTACGGGTTGTCCAGCATAGGTGCGCTTGGCACATCGCCGCACAGAGGTCGCCCGGAATCGGTGCGCTTGGCACATTACCACGCGGCGTCACCCAGCATTGGTGCGCTTGGCACATCGCCGCGTGTGTTGCATCCCCTGTCTACCTAATCAAAGAGCGATACCGGGAGCAACGACATGCCTGTGAAGGCCCATCTCTTAGGGCATTAAGCCCCGGGCGTTTCTAGTCCTAATAGAACCATGGGGACGCCCAACCCCGGCCAGTTTTGGTCCGCGGCGGTTTCCCGCTACCACCCATATCTGGGTGGTGTTCCCCTATCCGCCACCTGGGGACGCGCCCGATGGGAGCTCTGGCAACTCCACACGGGAACCTAACCTAACCTAACTTGATTTGGTAAGCTGAAGGAAGCCGGGTTAACTATGTACAACACCACAGTCTTCCCCCTCCCCCTCCCTCCGTGACCATGGGTGCTGTAAAGCACCGGAAACGTCAGGAATCAAGAATTTAAAATTAAATATTAATTCATCGAATGCACTGTTAAAAATGTGAGGACAATAACAACATTTAGGAATAAGGACAATTCAAATTAATACTCAGATATCATGGGACGAAGGATCTAACAAAGGAAAATGTTGCGTGACAAGGAATTGGTCACATTACTCAAACAATACGAAATCGGGTTTTTTGTTAGATAATTTTGATACTTTTACACATTTAATATCTATCTATACTTATAATATAATAAAGCGGAAGAGTTTTTGTTTTTTTGTTAGCTATATATTTTAAATTCTGATAGGTTATCTATCATTAGGTTTAACATCTTAAAACTTAACATACTCATAACTCAGCTAGCTTAAAATATTGATTTTTGTTAAGCAAGTCGGAAGAAAAAGCCCTCCCGAAAAATGTTCCATGCTTATTTCTTATACATAAGCCACAATAAGGTATTTTGTGACAAAAAATATTGAAACAAAAGTGATTTATAAGCGTTATTATTAGGCATAACATATAAATCCTTACGAACGAAATTTGAAAATTTTATGAAAATAAACTTTGCTCGTACTTAATGTTATCTAAACGCATAGTTAAAGAGATAATGAAAAATTTTAATAATTCAATACGCGGCGCGGCGCGCGGTCGACGTCTTACCCTAGCCGCCCGATGAGAACCGAAAGAAACTTTTATTTTTATTTATTTTTTGCGCCCAAAAGCAAGGCTACCTTCCAGGAGTGGGGGAGGGAGGTGGTGAATGCTCTTAGCATACCACGCAGCCGGCTGCGTGGTTATGTGGGACTCACTATGAAGTGCCTACCCACTAAACACCACCTGTGGGACTGGCTTTAGCCTGTATGGCATCTTTGCCGCATTGGAAGCAACCCCCCTTAGGGAAGGGGGCGCGGGGCACAACCGCACGGGGGCGGCGGCGCTAGCTGAAGCGGGAAGGAACTCACCGTACGGGGACGGTGAGCGCGGGCACCTAACACAACCGCACGGGGGTGGCGGCGCTAGCTGAGGCGGGAAGGAACTCACCGTACGGGGACGGTGAGCGCTGGCACCTAACACAACCGCACGGGGGTCGCGGCGCTCGCTGAGGCGGGACGGGTCAAGACTGACGTTTTATTCCTTGACTGAACTGACTGAGGAATTCTCGTACGGGGACGGTTGCTCGGTCAGCTACCACACCGCACGGAGGCGACGGCGCAAGCGGAATGACGAAAGAAACAAGCAGTGAACGCTTTTATAAGCGAGGTGTCATGTCGCGCGACAAGAACACGTGATATATGCGGGTGAAACCGCGGGCCACAGCTAGTCTTATAACATACTTGTATTTAACCTTGTACCCGTGAGCGAAGTGTAGGGTGATCCCCCACTAGATGGAGTGACACCCTGGTAAAATATGCAGGATGTCGATGGATGCTGGTGGCTCAGGACCGTGCTTTGTGCAATACCGTGTTTTGATTTGTGATGTAATGATGATAATGATGATGGTACTCGTTATCATGATTTAATTGAAATATTATTTCAATCATATCTAGTGTTTAAGAAAAGAAACGAGATGAAACATAAGAAGATGGAGCTGCTCAAAGTGGCACTGGACGACTGAGTTAACGTGCGAATGACAACACTATTGTAGTCGCGGCGGGCGGTGCAGACTTTCCTTTATGTTCCTTTGTTTTGTTTGCCTTTTAACATCTTATATTACAAAGCCCGTTTGTGAAGCTATTATGTGGAATCTTAGACACGTATTTACTAAATTTGGGTAATAAACAAAAGTCTTAGATTGCATCTTATCCAAAATTGCTGTTAAGCCGAAAGTGTGGGTTAAGAATTTTTAAATCCGTCACGTTTACATAAAATTAATTTATTCGCCTTAATGGCGAATTACCAAATTGTGATCCAAATCTAAAAATACTTACCCCGAATTTCACAGATGACTTGGGATGAGTGACGCAAGTGTATAATGCTGACTTTATCCATCTTTATTAGTACTGGTTCTAGAGCCATGCTGCAGCTATATTAGTAGTATAGTTGTAGCACGAATGGGTCGGCTCGACAGGGGAAGGACCACGCTCTCACAGAATACCAGCGTAAAATAGTAGCTTAATTTTGCTGTATTTCTTATGGTGAGTGTAGAGAACCGGAGACCTTTTTTACTGGAAAAGAGGCATTCCATCTTAGTCCTCACGGGTGACAACGCATCTGCATTTTGATTCTTTATTGAGGATAGATGTAGAGGTCTATGGGTCACAGCAATCACTTACCATCAAGTGGACTGTGTGCTCGTTTGTCACCCTATCCTATAAAAAAAATATCTGCGCCGTTACCGTTACAGCCTCTTAAAGTCCACTGCTGTACATAGGCCTCCCCCATAGATTGCCACATAGGGGGGATATTTACCATAGTTGCCACACTTGGCAATAGGGTTGGCAGCTGCTGTTTATTATTTTTAGTAGTTATTAGGAATACGCTGCTACCTATCTCCAGATATGTTTCTCTCTGTCGCCTCTTACCACACCCACGGGATGATATTATGGGGTAGTGGATATTCTTACACCGCCACTATACGTTTAGCGCGTTATTTATGCACATTATAACTTAAAAAGCCTTGTGACGGATTATTAAAATATACTCAAAATATTTAGTTAACGTTAAAAACTTACATACTATTTTTAATAGTGAAAGTAAGTAAATATTAACCTAACAATGAAACGCATGTATGTTGACGGCAACAAGAAAACAAAAGAATTCGTCAAAAATACATTACTAAACTTTATGTTTTGTACACGCAAGTTACAACAATGAATAATGTTGTAACTTGCTTGTACAATGGAACTTAAACTAGGGCTAACAATGGCAATTAAATAGGTAACATATAAACTAAAACATCAAGCCATGCGCTGAATAAATACAAAAAAACTGGAGATATAATATTATGTTCGATATATAGTTAATACTGCTAATAATAGCTACTACAAGATTCCTAATAGTAAGTACAGTTTATCCAGAGAAAAAGAAATTCTTTCATGAAAAAATAAATAAATGAAATGAAATTAATAATTGACAACCGTATGGTTTTTTTGGCATAGTACTAGGTCACTTGGTCCAGTAGGAATTATGGGTCATGGGTTCTCATTTGTAACATTTGTGCAAAACCAAACAGAGAAACAATTTGTTTGTTTTGGATCCGGCTTGGTGGCTTTGATGCTGTATACGGATAGGATACCTAGTAAAAGAGTTTCTCTCGGCTTTTATTTGTGACACTGTAATTTGGGATGTGTTCACTTATCTACTTATGACGCTGTAACTTTGCCTGCATGTGTGAATCCCGCGCGGGGATCATATCACTTGTGCACGTGGTTGGCAATTTCAGCTAAATTAGTAACTGAATAACAAGAGGAAGGAGCTGGTAATGCAGCGCCGCTTTTTTGGTATTATATTGAATAAGTAGTTGAAAAGTAAGAAGAAAATACGTTGAATATAAAGAGTGGACATTATACGAGGTGAACAGGATAGCTATATGTCATGTAATTTTTTTTATAGAATAAGGGTGGCAAACGAGCACACAGTCCACCTGATGGTAAATGGATGCTGTGGCTTAGAGACACCTCATCTATCGCGAATAAGAACCAAAATGTTAAGACGTTGTCACGCCTAAGCACAAAGAAGGAATGTCGCGGTACCAGTGAAAGGGGTCTCCGGTTCTCTACATATTAATAATAATAATGTCCTCCAGACCTGTATCAACCATGGCGGCCAGTCTCAACGGGGACTAGCCATCTGCGCAGGACACGACTATAGTGCCGAAGTGTATGCGCAAGCACATAATATGCACTCTCTATTCTCTTACTCTCATAGTCCGATGCAACGGTAATCCGACACGACCGGAGAGAGATCAGGCGCAGGATCAACGACTTTACGTGCCTTCCGAGGCACGGGGTTGAAATACCGCCAACTTCCTGACTACGGGCTGCTACTGAAATCTCTTAACAGAAAAACCCAATAACTTACGTGGTATTATTTATTTACGTGGTAGAGCCATGCTGCAGCTATATTACTGGTATAGTTTTATCGCGAATGGGTCGGCTCGACCGGGAAACTCTCTCACAGAATACCAGCGTAAAATAGCAACTTAACGCTGCTGTGTTTCGTATGGTGAGTGTAGAGAACCGGAGACCCTTTTTACTGGAAACGAGGCATTCCATCTTAGTCCTCACGGGTGAGAACGCATCTGCATTTTGATTCATAATCGAGGATAGATCATGCATAACGTCCATGTCACACCTATGCCGGTAGTTGTTGGGAGCACTAAGCTCGAAGTTGTTGATGATCATGTTTACCTGGGACAAATAGTCTGACTAGGTAAGGCCAACTTCGACCGAGAAGTCAATCGATGGATTCAACTCGGCTGGGCAGCGTTCGGGAAATTACTTCACATCTTCTCATGAGGTATACCTCAAAACTTGAAAACGAGACTGAGACCAGTGCGTGTTGCCAATGATGACTTATGGAACTGAGACGTGGTCCTTCACTGCTGGCCGTATGAGGAAGCTCAAGGTCGCTCAGCGAGCTATGGAGAGGGCTATGCTCAGGGTTTCTCTGCGTGATAAACTTAGAAATGAGGATATCCGCAGTAGAACCTGAGTGACCGGCATAGCCCAACGGATTAGTAAGCTGAAGTGGCAATGGGCTGGCCATAAAGCTCGAAGAACCGACAACCGATGGTGAAAAAAGGTTCTCGAGTGGTGGCCTTGTACCGGCGGACGAAGTGTGGGGCGTCCCCCCATTAGATGGAGTGACGACCTAGTAAGATATGCAGGAAGTCGATGGATGCAGGTGACTCAGGACCGTGAAATGAAATGAAATGAAATGAATGAAAGAAAGAAAGAACTATTTATTTGATATACACATTTTACACACAATTCAAGAAATATACAAATGCAAGGGGCAAAAATATGCATACACACGTCTAAGACTGCTTACACATTAAAATTTATTAATAAGCGGTACATGCACATCGTTATTTAATAATGAAACTAAAAAACAAATAACAAAATAAAAAAATATTTAAAATGAAAATATGACATCAAACAGGTCTCCAACTCAGCATAATGCTGCAAAGACAGCGCTGGTTTTCAGTTGGAGCCTTGTGACCTCACTGATAAGTCGGTGTGTGAACCTCAAATTAACCAACAAATAAGCTTAACTATGAATTACAGACTTATTAATAATTATTATACTAGCTAGAGAGTAGTGCTAACAAACACAGTTAATACACACATACTGAATAAATGTTATAGAGTAGTTGTATAAATGGTGTATAGTATAATCATATATTTATATAATACCTACACATACGTACATATAAAATATTTAGCTCTATGGGGAAGACATATTTTACTTTTTTTCATAAAATTTAAAACTCAAGCAAAGCAGCAATAGAGTTTATAATTTTAGTACACAGATAATTTATATTCTGTAATCAAAGAGACACGCCATATTACGAGACCGGCTAGATTTTTTTTTGGAAAAAGAATCAAGATTAAAAGTAATGAACAACGAATAAATAATAATTTATCAAACAGAAAGAAACACCCTATTAATCAACAATATTATTTGAACATAGTATATATAAAAAAAAAGTGTAAATCAATATAAATATTATTACCATATTGCGTTCGAAACATAACTGTAACATATTTTGAACTTGTTGTACTAAATAATGCAACTTTAATTTGTTTTTAAAACTATTTAATGTTTTTAAGGAACGAATAGGTGGTGGTAAATCATTCCAACAGTGTATTAAAACTTTTAATTTTTGTGGATTTAGCACAAGATAATTTTGCTTGAACCATAACAAAATACGTTTGCGATCTTCATTCAAAAATTTGACAG
Organism: Parnassius orleans; assembly: GCA_029286625.1. Classification (NCBI taxonomy): domain Eukaryota; kingdom Metazoa; phylum Arthropoda; class Insecta; order Lepidoptera; family Papilionidae; genus Parnassius; species Parnassius orleans. The sequence continues at coordinate 34,812 of JAGSMP010001924.1, forward strand.
CAGATTCAAAATCTTGAGGGAAAAAAGATTTATATATTTGCAAGTCATCTGCATATAAGTGACACTCACATTATTTTGTACAGTTGGTGATGTCTGAACTATATAAAATAAATAAAATAGGACCCAGGATAGATCCCTGTAGGACACCGCGAGGAACTAAGTATGGATCAGACATGAGTATTGTGCCATCATGTTTTGTTATACTAACATATTGCAATCTATCTGTTAAGTAACTATGAAACCATTGAACTGTGGAAACATCAAATCCATAAAAGAATAACTTAGACAGGAGAAGAGTACAATTTATGGAGTCAAAAGCTCTTGAGAAATCTAAAAGAGTAATTATTGTGCCCATTCCCCTATCCTGGGTTGTTAGCAACAGCGATTATTGATGTTATCAACAACATCAATAATTGCTGTTGTGGTACTATGGTGCTTACGAAAACCTGACTGTGCCAAAGGTAAGATTTTATGTAGCTCTATGTATTCGGTTAACTGCACACAGACCACTTTTTCTAATACCTTAGACAGACAAGGCAAGATGTTTATAGGGCGTAGATCTTTTTATCAGATAGCTTGTTTTTTCTTAGGGATAGGCTTTACCACAGCTATTTTCCATTGATCGGGGAAGGTAGAGGTGGTAATAGATTTATTCACAATAGGTGTAATAACTTTCAATGTATGTGGCAGTGTCATAAGTAACATATCGAAGGTTATCTGATCCACACCTTGGGCGTTCGATTTCAAGCTTTGAATTATTTTAGCTACGTGGTCCTCATTTTGTTGTACTTAAATGGAAAATACCTGGCCCATATTTGTTAAACTAATAGAAAGTAACTATACATTTTATACTTTTCCATAGAGCTTTAGGATTATTTAAGTTTTTATTTATAGACGTTTCAAATTAAGCCGTACCTGGTAATAAGATGAAATTACACTTTTGGCACGCAATGGAGACTAAAGTAAATTTTTATCATCTTAGAAATAGCGTGGCAGACGGCACGTGACTTTCATTCCTATTTTATTTTTATATTTCAGTGGACTGAAACAACCTAATTGAGTTTATATATTTCTTTACTTCTTATAGCTGACAGTGAGTAGAATTAACTTCATAGCTGTTGTTAGCATAAAGATATAAAGAGAAATATCTATATTTTTCAAAAATAAAACAGTAATATACAGAGAACAATAATTTTAAATAATATGGTCATAATACAATTTAAAAGAAATATAAGTACCACACAAGCTTGAATAATATTTCTTATGAGATTTATAAAAAATATTTCTTTCTGCTGTGTTTCATATGGTGAGTATAGGGAACTGGAGATCCTTTTACTGGAAACAAGGCATTCTAGTTTAGTCCTCAGGGTTGGCAACGCATCTGCATTTTGATTCTTAATCGAGGATAGATGTAGATGTCTATGGGCCACAGCATCAGGTGGACTGTGTGATCGTTTGTCGCTCTAATGCTACAACAAAAAAAAATATCAAGGTACATTTACATATTACATACATATAATTACGCCTCTTTCCCGTAGGGGTAGGCAGAGAGCACTTATTTCCACTTGCTACGATCTTTACATACTTGTTTCGCCTCGTCCACTTTCATTATTCCCTTCATACATGCTCTTCGGTTTAGGGTACTCTTGACCTGGCCTTTTTTCAAGACGTCCCTGATTTGGTCTAGAAACGTCTGCCTAGGTCTACCCCTTCCAACACTTTCATTCACACTCGCCTTATACACTTTTTTCGTCAATCGTTCTTCATTCATTCTCTCGACATGGCCAAACCATCTCAGCATACCTTTATCAATTTTGTCACTACATCTTCTTTCAGACCACAACGTTTCCTCAT
>JAGSMP010001925.1:0-35438 GCA_029286625.1 Parnassius orleans
ATGGTGAGTATAGGGAACTGGAGATCCTTTTACTGCAAACAAGGCATTCTAGTTTAGTCCTCAGGGTTGGCAACGCATCTGCATTTTGATTCTTAATCGAGGATAGATGTAGATGTCTATGGGCCACAGCATCAGGTGGACTGTGTGATCGTTTGTCGCTCTAATGCTACAACAAAAAAAAATATCAAGGTACATTTACATATTACATACATATAATTACGCCTCTTTCCCGTAGGGGTAGGCAGAGAGCACTTATTTCCACTTGCTACGATCTTTACATACTTGTTTCGCCTCGTCCACTTTCATTATTCCCTTCATACATGCTCTTCGGTTTAGGGTACTCTTGACCTGACCTTTTTTCAAGACGTCCCTGATTTGGTCTAGAAACGTCTGCCTAGGTCTACCCCTTCCAACACTTTCATTCACACTCGCCTTATACACTTTTTTCGTCAATCGTTCTTCATTCATTCTCTCGACATGGCCAAACCATCTCAGCATACCTTTATCAATTTTTGTCACTACATCTTCTTTCAGACCACAACGTTTCCTCATCTCACTATTTCTTATCCTGTAACGCTCTCATATCAACTGCATTTATTCTGCTTTCATGTTTCTTCTGCCATACTCAACTTTCCTTCCGTACATGAGTGTCGGAACCAACACCCCCTCATGCACAGAAAAACGAGCCTTGTTAGACACCTTCCGACTGCTCATAAAGGAGTGCAAAGCTCCATTCACCATGTTTCCTGCATTCACTCTTCTTTCGATATCACTCTCACACTTTCCATCTCTTGTAAACTGTGAACCCAGATACACAAACTCACAAGCTCTGGCAAAAAAAAAATTGCCAGAGCTTGTGATAAATATATATTAACAAAACTTTCGGAATTTGACGACATTCAATTTGATAGCAGACTTTTTAGATGTGGGGTTCGAATAATAACTATTAGGGGGATGTTTGCCATAGTAGGTTTAGCAAACGATGTTTGTTTTAGATATATCATAATTTAAAGATAGTCTAACAGTTGGAAAACGCATGTACTTGTGCAGAGCAACGGCGGGGGCCTCGCGGGGCAGTGGGCGGCTCGACCTTGTGGCAACGCATTCCACTAAGTCTGCCGTACAATACATGCTGTTGACGCGAGCGTGTTTTATAGTACTTATTTAACTAATTTTAAGTACCGTTTTCGAAAAATATAATATCTATAATGGTGAATTAATGTTATAGTTATATGAGTTACTAAGTAAAATTGAATTAAAATGACGGCCATGCTTATGTTTCCCCTCATTTTTTTTTATATAATTGTTTATCCGAATGCGATTACACTACATAATTAAATTTAACAATTGAAAACTAAAAACATCTATAAAAAGAAAGTGTCACGAAAATATTTGGCAGCAGTGCAAGACTTAGTTTTTCTTGTAGTAATAAAAAATTATCTTTTTCAATAAATGTTTTAACTTATAAATATGTACATAAACAATAAAGTTTTATTATATTAATTCTACACTAAATATCAAACTAAATTAAGTCTAAATTAAATTACATACTTGGAATAAAGATACTGATATAATTTGTGTTTTTTATTTATTTATTTATTTATTTGGCAGAGCCCATATGAGTTTTTAACAAATTGAAATTATAACTAGAGTTATTAAAAATACATTAAAAAAATCATAAAACAACAGAAAATTCAAACAGTTAGATAGATACACAACAACATATACACTTTTATGTTGCTGTGTGATGCACCATGTTTGTAGAAGTGGCAGTCCCACTGATCAATGAATACCCCAAGGATACTGTTGGTGCTGTTCGCAACGGTCAGCGTGGAGGCACACTGCCTCTAACTATCGCGGCTAAGCCGTCAATACGGCTCAGCAACATACCTGAGCCGCTGCATCGCCATGGCAGCCCCAACATACTTAAGGAATTGTTGTATTGACACGTAGATCGCTGCTGCTTGCTTGGTATAGCTCACCCACAGGCTGCAACAGTAGAATGATTGACAGAAAGCTTTAAAAGCGTTACTTTGACCTGTATACAACGCGCAAACCTGCGAGCCAGCATATACAACGAACGCCAATGATCTACGCTCCTCTCCATGTCCATATCGTCTTCAAATCAACTGCAACCCAGTGGCCCAGGTATTTAAAACTCGCAACCCGCTTCAAAGGTTTCCATACAATGTAATTCCAGTACAGTGTAGTTAATGAACCCGACTAAATAGAACCATCACTTATTGTGTTGTACTTAAGTCCGTGAGCCGCTGCGTAGCCTCTACAATAGACAAAAGTCGCATGCCGCTAATAGATGGACTCAACAGCACCATATCATCAGCGTAACTGATATTATTTACACAAATACCATCAACGTAACAGCCAACGTTGGCACTGTTGAGCGACCCACTGCTGATATATAGAGGTTGAACAGTCTTGAGAGCTTAATCCACCCTGTCTCACGCCACATAACCCATATACTTGGAATAAGAGCTATCCCATTTCACAACATTTTTCTGGTGCCCGTACCAGTATTGGAATAACGATATAATTCCCTAGGTACACTATTCTATCTACAGCTTCTGCCACAATTTACCATAATTTACAAGGTCAAAAGCCTTAGATAACCAAAAACATGCGAATACAGGCGTTTTTTCTGGTGTAGTATTGGACAGTCTGTTTATGACAAAATATGTGTTCGGTCGACAAACCGCCTTAACCAAATTGGTTATCATTTGTTAAGATGTTGTTTTCATAGGTTTTGTGAAGGCCACAGAACCTATGAAAACATCCACGAAATAAATATATATATATATTATTTTTATAAACACTCAATCAACAAGTGTTAAATACAGTGTTATTGGAAATATTCTAACAATCGTGTACAAACACAGTTACGTCAAAGTATAACGATGAGCAATAAATGGGTTCAATAAGGATGCCTATGTTCAGTAGTATAAGTAGCGGCACGAAAGTCTAGCGGTGATCATTATTGCGCATAAGTCGAAAATAAGGTATCATGGGGTAGTAAACGGGTCGCGGGGCGGGCGTACGTCGATCGCATGCGCTGATTGGCTCTCCATTCACATTCTTGCAATTCAATTCGTGCGCGACAGTACCCATGCGCAGCTATCCCCTCCACGTTTCGTTCAGCGCTAGATTATCGTGCCGCGACTTGTAGACTTGCTTAATTTTAAAAGTCTCATGAATCATCCTTGGTAGGTTTCAGTGTTTTTTCCCCCGAGGATTTTTGGTTTATCAAATCTTATTTGATGGTGGGGAAGATCCTGAATATGTTCACAGACACAGGATTGTGAAACATATTCAGGATTTGGGAGGCTATTGAGTTAGAAAAAATACTTTTTAATAAAGAATATGGCTGGACTATCTGTTTGGGATCCTATAATTAATAAAATAAAATTCAAACCCGAACATACTTTTATATAACTGTGAGTTGGGTGTAGATAAGGTAAAAATTTAATTTATTAAATTTAATAGTTAAGGGTAACCTGGGTTAAGTATGACATCAGGATGTTAACCACCTCAGCCCCCCCGTATACTTAACTTTGAAACACTAGATACGCCAAGAACAAAAATAAGTCAAAATTAAATGCGATAAATCTTAATTCGTGTCTGTATAGAAAATCATTACTTGTTTATGGTTGTAGTTGTGATGCGTAAAAACGGGACGGTCTTAGGTCGAACTTCACCGCATAGAATATATTATAAAAACCTAAAAAAGTAGCGTTTTTCTACTATGTTGTGTTTGAAAAATATCAAAAATAATATATGTGGTAATAAGTTATTCTGTATCAAACTGCTGCTGCCAACCCGCTTGCCAAGCGTGTCAACTATGGAAAATAAAAGCTATGTACAGCAGTCGACTTTTGATAGGCTGTAATGGTACCTAATATTAATCTTTAACGGCTTCGTGGCGCAGTGGCTTTGCAATGAGTTGCTGCGCTGGGGGTCGCGGGTTCGAATCCCGCACGGAACAAGTATTTGTATGGTCTGCAAATAATTGTTCCGGGTCTGGATGTTTTTCCTTGTGCAATTTATGTTTATAAACTGCCTCCACGATACAGGAAAAATCGTAGTGTGGGGGTAATGTTTTTTAAAGGCAAATAAAAAAAAATTAAAAAAATTATCTGTATCAGCCCTGAGAGAAGAAAACCCAAATTGATTTGTTATGGGAGTAGGAAAAAAAGTTTGTGAAAAATTGTAACTTTCATAAAAATTAAATACAAGTTTGTACAAGTCATCGTTGATCAGTATTTTTAAATAATTAACATTTTATTGCGACGAGCGCTTCCGATTATCGTATAGTATCCTTTTCATCACAAGTAATGATTCGATTTAAAATCCCTTCATTATTGTGTCGGTTAAGCAAAGTAACACAGCAGTCGACGCGTGTTTGCAAGTTCGATTCACTCAATTCATAAGGTACCCATCGTTCAAGTTTTTTTTTTACTTTCCCGATTTGCTTCAAGTGGATTAATATAGTTTTGTCACTTACCCGAAGCCTGCAGCTATCTCTGAAGTGCTTTGTGATGGATCCGCTTTCACAATAGCCTTTAATTCTTCATTTTCCACTTTGATCTCCGGCCGTCCACGGGGTTGGTTCTGAAGGTCGAAATTTCCAGAACGAAAACGTTGAAACCAAAAACGTACCGTGCTTTCTTTTGCGACACCAGCGCCGTACACATCATTAATCCTTCGAGCTATTTCTGCAGCACTGGTGCCACAATAGGACTCGTACTCGTAAATATACCGTTATTTCATGTTTTCCATTGTGCGGTAATAAGCGACGCCAAAGAATAAAATAATGAGGAAAAAACAAATGAATGACTGTTTTCAAAACTCAAAGTGGTCAGTACGACAAAACACCTAATATATATATATATTATTTGTTTTATTTTATTTATTCTTATTGTAAAACTTACAGCTAACATTAACTGTACAGATACCTCCCAGATCTCGATACTTGCACTCGCATTTAGGTAAATAAAACACGGAAGTATGATAAGAGAACATTATATTCAATGAATCGAAGCGGACCCTATACTACATTACAATACCGATATGCTAGCGTGTTGTATCTTACTGCGAACGCCATCTAGTGACGGCGGATTAAAACATTTGAATAGACATTAAATGAGATTATAATTTTTGGTTCAACATTCCGCCCAACAAGAACGTATCTGCGTTCTTTTTTTTGCAAATGATTTAACTAAATATAGTATTTAATTATATTAACTAACTAATTATTTAACATTCAAATAATGAAAATATAGGGTGCTTACAAATATAGTATCAATTTGTTAATGGTAAGATACAAATTTTAGACGTTGGTCTCTTTATTTGAGACCCATTACATTTCAGAGTGACAACTCGAGTAAGATTGTCTAAACCAGGATGCTTAGCAATCACCCTGCCCAGTAACCATCGCGCTGGTGGAAGATTTTCTTCTTTCACTAGTACAACGTCTCCAATGTTGGGTTCTGGATTAATACTTGACCACTTGTATCTTTGAAGGCAATGCACAAGGTACTCCGACGACCATCTTCGCCAAAAATCTTGCACCATTCTTTGCGTCAATTGCCACCTTTTCAGTGTACTAACGTTACTATGCTCGTAATTACGTTCCGGTACTACAACCAAGGGCTCGCCAACTAAGAAATGTGCAGGTGTTAAGGGTGCAGAGTCCCTATGTTTAGAAGAGAGCATCGATAAAGGCCTTGAATTAAGGCACGCCTCTATTTGACATAAAACTGTTGCCAACTCTTCAAAAGTGAGAGTGGAATTGCCTACAACTCGTTTTAAGTGAAATTTGGTGGATTTTATTCCGGCTTCCCACAAACCTCCAAAATTTGGTGCATGTGGGGGAATAAAATGCCATTTAGTGCTGTGGTTACTTAACCACTCTTTTATTTCCACGGCAACGGACGACTGTTCAGCGGTGACAAGCTTACAAAGCTCTTTGGAGGCTCCGACGAAATTCGTCCCATTGTCGCTCCAAATTTCACTTAAGTGGCCTCGTCGCGCAACAAGCCTCTTAAACGCAGCTATGAAGCTCTCGGCTGTGAGATCACTGATAACCTCTAAATGAATAGCCTTTGTAACCATGCAAATAAAGAGGCCTATGTAACCCTTGTAGGATTTGTTTCCGCGTTCCTTAGATACTCGAATATTGATGGGTCCAGCAAAATCCACTCCGCTGCGTAGAAAAGGTCTTGCTGGTGTAACCCTGCATGATGGCAATTGACCCATGAATTGGGCTTTCGTTGCACGAACACAAGTGACACATTTGCGCACATACCCCTTGACAGCACTCTTTGCTGACGGTATCCAGTATTTTGTGCGCAAATAGTTCAGCATAAGAGTTGGACCGCCATGCATGGTTCTTTTGTGAGCTTCATCAACGACTAAGTCCGTGAAGTGGCTTCGGTGGGGAAGTATAATAGGTTGTTTGGTGTCTTCGGAAAGACTCGCGTGTTGGATCCTACCTCCTACCCTCATTATTCCCTTGCTATCCAGAAAAGGGCTCAAAGGTTTTAGTTTGTCCTTGTGGGCTGCGAGGTATATGGCTTGACAATGTTTAATGCAAGCTTCTAGTGCGTCATTGATTTCGTCACTTGACAGGTAAGTTACAAATTTATTAGTCCTTTTGTATCTGATAAATCGTCGACAATAAGCTGTAACACGTACTAATTTTCGCAGGGAAGAAAACCTTGTCAAGAAAGAAGAATCGGGAATCGCATTGGCGTCGATGATTACGTGTGCCTTTAGTTTTCTTTGCTCTAAGTCAGTTGATATGGACTTTGGTCTTTGATAAGTAATTGACGGGTTCTTTAACCACGATGGACCCTGAAGCCACATGTCATTTTGAGCAAGTTCTGAAGGAGTACATCCTCGAGAAGCAATATCGGCTGGATTTTGAGCTGATTCAACATGAGCCCACTGATCATTATCTAACCTTGACAAGATCTCCGATGTTCGATTACCAATGAAGGTTGTCCAGCGACTGGGGTGGCTACTAGGCCACGATAACACCACAGTAGAGTCAGTCCATCCGTGTATGTTAACTTGACTGATGCGCAGTACGTTTGCGACTTCAGTAATTAATTTGGCTAGGGAGAACAGCGCCCATTAACTCCAGTCTAGGAATGGAGACTTGCATGGTTGGAGCTACCTTAGTTTTTGCAGCAATCAAATGAACATGAACACCAGCATTTGCATCCACAGTCCGTAAGTAAACTACGGCTGCATATGCAGTGTTTGATGCGTCACAAAATCCTTGAAGTTCCACATGTGGATCATTAATTTTGGCTTCAACCCATCTTGGAATGCGTAAGTTAATGATATAAATCAATTCCGCCTGGTAAGTATTCCATTCGCCTAGTAAGTCTTCTGGTAGTTCCTCGTCCCATCCTATACCGGCTAGCCATAACTTTTGTATAAGAACTTTGGCTGTAATAATGCAAGGTGCTGTCCAACCCAAGGGGTCGAATAAGCGTGAAATGTTCGAGACCACCTTCCTTTTTGTAATAGGTTCCTGGAGTTTAGGTATTTGCACAAAGTACTTGAAAGAATCAGATTCCTTGTCCCACGAAAGTCCTAACACCTTTACTATTTCTTCCATTCGTATATCTCTCCTTTCCTCCTGATTTTCTTTTTTATCCATTACTATTGCTGCCAATTCTTTATTGTTGGTTATCCATTTTTGCAGCTCAAAACCTCCTCAGCTCAACAACGTCTTCATATTCTCAAATATTCCTTTTCCTTCTTCTACTGTCTGACATCCTGTCATTAAATCATCAACGTAATAATCTGCTTTTATTTTTTCAGCTACATCAGGATACTGCGCCCCGTCATCTGCTGCGAGTTGTTGCAGAGTTTTCACTGCTAGGTAAGGAGCCGAAGCAGTGACAAAGGTAACTCTGTCTAATACATATTCCTTGATTTCAGATCCTGGATCGTCTCTCCAAACGAGTCTTTGGTATTCTGCATCTTGTTTGGCAACGCGTACCTGGCGATACATTTTAACAATGTCTGCGCTTAGGCAGATGGGGTTCATATGCCACCTCATGACAATATGACGTAAGTCTTGTTGAAGTGTTGGTCCGACCATTAAGGTATCATTAAGTGATACTCCATTTGTTCCTTTGCAGGAAGCGTCGAACACGACCCTGATCTTCGTTGTCGATTTATCTTCGCGTATCACCGCATGATGAGGTAAATAAACAGAGTCACGTCTATTATAATCATCGTCAGGTACACATTTCATGTGTCCAAGATTTAAATATTCATGAATTACTTCAGTATATCTGGACTTCAACACAGGATTTTTTGAATCGTTGTTCAAGCGGATGGAATCTTTTAAGAGCGATGTCTCTGGAATTCCCGTATTTACATGGTGGATCCTCATCTCGGAGACTTCCCGTCTTACGACATACCTCCCTGTTGGGTCTCTTTGTGTTGTTTGTTCATAAAATTCCTCACAACGTAACTCTTCTTGTGACATTATTTTGTCAGATTCCAATTGCTAGAATTTTTTAAGTAACTCATTGTCTTCTATGTGAGTGTGCATGTTTATTATCTTGTTATGATAACAGTGTGTGGATGAGGTTTGATTTACACTGAGCTGCTGGTGTGTAGGACCTGAAATAATCCATCCTAAGGCTGTGTTTTGAGCTGTTGGTGTGCCATTAGGACCTCTGATTAAACCATCCCTCATCACCTGTCCATAGACATCAGCCCCGAGCAGAATGTCTATGTTGTTTGGCTTATTAAATTGTGGATCAGCTAGAGTTATATCAGCCAACTCCGGCCAATCGATTGGCGCTATTTTCTTCATTGGAAGGAGGCTGGTTATAGCCCCTAGTACATGAGCTTGTACTAATAGATAAAAATTGGGATCATTGCGAGATTGAATGCTTATTTTGACCACATACTTAGAGGCCAAAATGCTCTTATCTCCACCTAGTCCAGACACGTCACTTCGTTGAGGTATTTTTCTTAACCCTAGCAATTGCACTATAGATTCTGTCTCAAATGATGCCTGTGAGCCCTGATCTAACAGAGCCCTTATCAGGCATGCATCGCCACTTCTTGTTTGAGCATTAACAAGAGCGGTTGCTAACAAAATTTGATTGGTTGCAATTTGTTTTGAGAAATGTGCTGATATGGTTGAAGCGGTTTTGGGACTTTCTAATGATGTCTTAATTTTAGACACCTTGGCATTGACTTCTAATGCAAGATCTGGTTTGGAACATCCACTACTTTGAGATTCTGAGGTAGACTTAGGGTGCAACAAAGAGTGGTGCTTACGTTTGCATATGCGACATTTATTGTTGGAACGACAAATACTGGCAGAGTGATTGCGGCCTAAACAGTTAAAACAGAGTTTATTTGTTTGAACAAAATTGTGTCGATTATCGTAATCAATTTTGCAAAATTCCTTACAGTTAGAAATTTTGTGATCACCTTTCTTACAGTATGAACAACTGGACTTTACAATAGCGTTGTTGTTGGTAAAAGCGTGCAATACCTTGGGTCTATGGGTTGAAATATTTGATTTGGTCTTTTGCTTAGTATCTAAAAACTCTAGAGACCTGAAACGAGATTCCAAATACTCACGCAATTGACTCAGAGTGGGTAATTCGTCCATGCTGCTAATTTTTACTTCCCAACCTTTCCGAGATTCAGGATCTAATTTTGAGCAAATTACGTAAATAACTATAGCATCCCAAGTGTCTACATTTATGTTTAAAGTTTTTAAACCGTTCAACGTTTCGTTCATTACATCTAGTACATCTTTTATTGCACTACAAGATTCGGTTACAATGTTAGGTAAGTTAATAAAACGTTTCAGTAAACAGTTTACCAAGTATTTTTTATTATTATATCTACTGTTTAAGGTTGACCAAGACTCCATATAATTAGCTTCTGCAACTGGAATATGCCGCAGCAGTTGGTCTGCTTCACCGGTAAGATGGGCTTTTAGATTTAGATACATTTTCTGAGCGTTATCGAGTGATGAATTATTATGCACTAATGAAACATATAGATCTCTAAAAGTAATCCATTCCGAATATGCACCAGAAAAATTAGGAATGGAAATTTTTGGCAATTTTACATTGTTTTCATTCTTTTCATAAATGTTAGAAGTAGCTGAAGAACTAGGTTTTGGTTTTACTAAGGCTAAATATTCCTTTAATTCTGACTTGTAATTAATATATGTTTCTTCAATTACTTCATACATGTCGTGTAAAATATTTATTTTCGAGTAAAGCGTCTGTGGCTTCTGCAGTTAATTTTCTATGTGTATCATTAACTGTGTTCCATTGAGCTTCTAGCGTTTCTAATCTAGTTTGTAAGTATGATTCCTTAACTAATCTGTCTTTAGGAGACTTTTTAAAATTTTCATAAGCCTTTTCTATAATTGCCTTTGAACCAAGCTGATTTTTAATTAAAGATGCCATTATGTAAATTAGTTGATTCACAAAATAAAAGATTACAAATATGAAATGAATGAAATTTTTCTAAGTCTAAGATAAAAGTTAAAATTTTTACAAGTGTTTGAAACTTCGTATGTTCGAGCGAATCGGGCGTAGGTTCCCCGTTTGTTCACTTTTAGTAAAACTATTTTTCTAAGTTAATATTTAAGTATACAAAATTTTATAAGTCTACTCATATTTGAAAATATTGTACTAATGGAAGCTAAAAATATTTTTAATATTTTAAATTCACAATAAATTTTAAAAAATTTACAAGTGTTTGACACTAAGTATATTAGGGCGAATCGGGTATAGGTTCCCCGTTCGTTCACTTTTATCAAAACTATTCTAAGTTAATATTTTAATATGTAAAATTTTACAAGTCTACTTTTATTACTATGCAAGTTAAAATTCTTAAAAATCTCTAAGTCCCAATTTTCTTAATACAAATTTAGAGTTTTCCAACTTGCTGCACTGATATTAAAACACAAAATTGTACTCACAGTTTTGTCTTCAAACCATTAATTCCATTTTAGTTTCGCAGTTGATCACCTTCGCTGTTGTCTTCGATTCGTGACGTCACTGGTCGTATATCGTGACGTCGATGACTACGTCACCCGCTGTGCTGTCCCGATGCGATGTTATGATGACGTCACCCCCTGTTGCCGACTGCCTTGGATTACTCTCTGCCTCCCGTCGCTACTGCTCCTCGGTTGGTGGCTGCAGACTTCGTGCTTGCTTCCGGCACCACTGCACCACACTTAACCAACTGGTAATACGACCTAGCGGAGTCGTTCACCAGTGCGCACCTTCAGAGGCAATCCACCTCTGGTTTTTAGTGCGAATTACGTGCAGACGGATGGTTCACTTAGATCCAACTACGAAGGACCATGTACAGATACCTCCCAGATCTCGATACTTGCACTCGCGTTTAGGTAAATAAAACACGGAAGTATGATAAGAGAACATTATATTCAATGAATCGAAGCGGACCCTATACTACATTACAATACCGATATGCTAGCGTGTTGTATCTTACTGCGAACGCCATCTAGTGACGGCGGATTAAAACATTTGAATAGACATTAAATGAGATTATAATTTTAATTTTATTATAGTCATGGGATACTCATTCCAATCTACCTGTCCGGTAGTTGTGGTATAGTATACGGGTATGCGACCCCGGCTTCCCTAGCTATTACTGTCCTATCCCTTGCCCTCCTGGACGGTAATATCCTACATTTCCTATTTCCCACTCTAACTTACCAATCTTCCTTGTCACACCACCTATCCTTCCCTTTCCCTATTCCTACCCTACCTACCCTACCCTCTCCGCAATCCAACGTCTGCCGCGCGGATGGATGCATGGCTAGGGGCAAGCCTAGTCGTTAGCGTGCCACACTGCCTGGGACCGGGCGAACCCCAGAATTAGCCAGCCTTACCCTGGCATGCGGGGCTCTGCTGGGGACAAACCTTTCCTCGCTATTCGTGGGAACGCAATGGAGAATAATAAAAATAATTTAATTAACCAAAATGGCGGCGATGTGGTTCGCCACCCATCACGTCTCGTTTCTCGCGGGGGCGAAAAGCGGACCACGGAGAGCCGCTTCGCTACGTTGAATATAAGAGGAGGAATGGATGGTAAGATAGATGAAGTATGTCAGATGATGGATGAACGATGCATAGATATTTTTTGCGTGAACAAAATCAAGAGGAAAGGATGTGACACCTCGTTTCATGGCCCCTACACGGCATACTGGTCGGGAGTCCCCCAAACCAGCCGAGGTAGTCAGGGAGTTGGTGTGATTCTTTCATCTCGAATAGTGGAATGTGTGATGGAGCAGGAATGTGTAAGCCCAAGACTCCTCTGGATTAGGTTAAAGTCGGACTCACTCGCTTGTTTATCCTGGGGTCTATGCACCGACGGATCTGCGCGGAGGTGGGTCATTGAAAGCCCAACAAGAGAGAGAGGAATTTTGGGATAGCATGAGAGAGGTCTTGAATAAATGCGGAGAAAATGAACGGATCGTGATGTTAGGGGACTTTAATGGGTGGGTTGGAGTAAAGCGTGATGGGTATGAAGGAGTTCTGGGTACGTTTGGGGACGAGAGAGTGAATGACAATGGGAGAAGCCTGCTTGAATTATGCTTGGAATGGAATCTGTGCGTGGCCAACACAATGTTTGACCACAAAAAGATCCATTTGTATACAAGAGATGAGGGTGAGTCTAGAAATATGATTGATTTTGTAATTGTGGATGAAAGACTGAGGAAGAAAGTGCTAGACACTCGGGCATACCGCGGGGTAGGCCTCGCCACAGACCACTTCCTGGTTATAGCCCGAATGCGTGGCCTCTTTAAACGGTGGCGACACCGAGGGGCCGAGCCTACGAGTGTTTTGGACAGAGTAAAAGTGGAAAATCTACAAGAAAAAGAAAAGAAAGACGAGTATGTAGAGAAACTGAAAGAAAGTTTTAAAGGCATAGAAGAGATAGGTGTGATTGAAGATTTGTGGGAGACATTTAAGAAAGGGGTCGTGAATGTTGCTATTGAAGTATGAGAGGGTAGCTAAAAGAAGGAAAGGAAGAAAGAACTATAATGTGTGGATGGATAAAGATGTACAAGGTTGTGCAAGAAAAAAAGAAAGCGTGGTTGGATTGGTTAGCAACAAAAGCTAACCAAAAAGTTCAAAAGGCAACGGATGACGAGATAAAGGAAGCAAGAACGAAGTATAAAAGATTGAAATCAGCAGCGAAAGAAGTTGTGTCTAGAAAGAAAGAAGAACGAAAGGATGATTTCGATAGGAGGCTCACTGAAGATTTCCAGTCAAACATCAAGTTTTTCTGGAAATCCATCAAAACAGCCAGAGGAAAAACTTCTACCTCGGAGCTGAGTACAATCAGGAGTCAAGATGGGAGCATTATAAAAGGAGAAGAATGTGTGTTAAAGAGATGGAAAGAATATTTTGAAAGTTTGTTTGAAAGAGAGGAAGTGCAGGTACAGCATCCGGCACCTTCCATGGAAACTAATATAAATGTTGATGAAAGTGAGATAAGCATGGATGAAATAGTGAAAGCGTTGAAAAGTATGAGATTAAGTAAGGCTGCAGGGTATGACAGGATTACCGTCGAGATGCTAAGGGCTGGACAGGGCATAGTGGCTAGTCAGCTGTACCGCCTTTTCAATTTGTGCTGGCGAAATGGGCAAGTACCGGGAGACTGGAAAAGGGTCACGGCAGGACTGCATAAATTACCGCGGTATAAGCCTTCTCAGCGTCGTCGGTAAATTGTATGCGAAAGTGTTGATTGAAAGGGTTGTGAATGAAACAGACGAAAAAGTATGGGATGCACAAGCGGGATTTAGAAAGGAAATGGGATGTATGGATCAGGTCTTTTCCTTGCGGTGCATAGCCGAAAAGTGTTTGGCTAAAAACAAGAAGGTCTATTGTGCATTCGTGGATCTAGAAAAGGCCTATGATAGAGTAATGAGGAATGAATTGTGGTCAGCACTGTCCGTGAACCGTGTGAGCAGTATCCTCATACGAGCACTGCAATCTCTTTATAGGGATTCTAGTGCTTGTGTAAGGATAAACGGGGCATACACTGAATGGTTTAATATCGAAAAAGGTGTTACAGGGATGTGTAGCGTCACCGTGGCTGTTTAATCTGTTCATGGACAATTGCTTGACAGATTTAAAAGAGAATGAAAGTGGGTTGAGAATCAATGAGTTACTCGTCAAATGTTTTCTCTATGCTGATGACAAAGTACTACTTGCGTCTTCGGCCGAGGAGTTGCAGGAGATGGTAACTGCTATGAGTGGAGCTTTTGTTAGAAAGGGAATGAAGATGACGAAATGTAAGCGTTTCACGTTCAGCCACAAAACGTGCCTTTAACATAAGAATGTAAAGAAGACGAAAGTGATGGTGTTTGAAAGAGATGAGGCAGTGACAGACTGCAATATCGTGATTGGAGATGAACAAATTGAACAGGTGAAGGAGTTTGTGTATCTGGGTTCAAAGTTTACAAGAGATGGAAAGTGTGAGAGTGATATCGAAAGAAGAGTGAATGCAGGAAACATGGTGAATGGAGCTTGCACCCTTTATGAGCAGTCGGAAGTTGTCTAACAAGGCCTGTTTGGCTGTGAATGAGGGGGTGTTGGTTACGACACTCATGTACGGAAGTGAAAGTTGGGTATGGCAGAAGAAACTTGAAAGCAGAATAAATGCAGTTGAGATGAGAGCGTTAAGAAGTATGATAGGAGTTAAATTGAGTGACAGGATAAGAAATAGTGAGATAAGGAAACGTTGTGATTTGAAAGAAGATGTAGTGACAAAATTGAGAAAGGTATGCTGAGATGGTTTGGCCATGTCGAGAGAATGAATGAAGAACGATTGACGAAAAAGTGTATAAGGCGAGTGTGAATGAAAGTGTTGGAAGGTAGACCTAGGAGGACGTTTCTCGACCAAATCAGGGACGTCTTGAAAAAGGCCAGGTCAAGAGTACCTAAACCGAAGAGCATGTATGAAGGAATAATGAAAGTGGACGAAGCGAAACAAGTATGTAAGGATCGTAGCAAGTGGAAAGAAGTGGTCTCTGCCTACCCCTACGGGAAAGAGGCGTGATTATATGTATGTATGTATAATTTTTGGTTCAACATTAACAGTAAATAAATGAATAACAACTAGAAGGCCATTTAAAAGTTTTCACCTATAGACAATATGAACTTAAAAACAATAATTCTAGTCGGTAAAAGATAAACATCGATTAAGACAAATACAGTAAATTAACTAAATTAAACAGAAAAACACTTAACAAAAGAATTTTTTCGCTAAAATATTTTTGATTCGAGAAACACTGGTACTAAACAGATCCAAGTCAATTCTATTAGAAATGTCGTTAAAAGTTCTGCATACACGTATCATAAAAGAGTTTTGCCTGTATTTATTCCGGGTATGCGTCACGTGGAGTAAGCGAGGCTTTCTTAATAGGGTAGCTCTTGTTGTAAAGCCTAACTTACTCAGTAGCTCCGGACAGTCAATATTACCATTTGCCAATTTAAAAAGATAAATCATATCTGCTATGCGCCTACGTTCGTGCAGAGGCAAAATATGAATTTTTTACATCGCGAAATATAGTTATTAGTGTAAAATTGCGTCTTAAATTGCAGAAAACGTAGAAAACGCTTTTGTACTTGCTCAATCCTATCTATATAAATGTTATAATTTGGATTCCACACTTGAGAGGCGTACTCTAAATGGCTGCGAACAAGAGCGCAATAAAGTATCTTATATGTTTTAATATTATGAAAATCAGTGGAAAATCTCAAAACGAATCCAAGTGCTCTATTGGCTTTTTTAATGATATTGTCAACATGTGCATCAAAAAGTAATTTAGAATCGAAAAATACACCAAGATCCTTTAATGACTGTAATCTCTCTATAGTAGTGTCTTGTAATTTGTAGTGAAAGGTAGTGGGATTGGGTTTACGGGTAAAAGTAAGGATAAAACAATTGGACACATTCAAGTCAAGTTTATTGCGTGAACAATATCGTTCAAGTTCATTGAGATCACGCTGCAGACCAAGGCAGTCAGAAGTATTTATAATGGGACATAAAATTTTCATGTCATCAGCATAAAGGATTATTTTGGAGTAAGTGAAGCAGGAACCTATATCATTTATAAAAATCGCAAAAAGCAATGGACCTAATAGCGATCCCTGCGGTATACCTGAAGGGATTTGCACAGTTGCTGACGTATAACCATTGAGTACTACTGTCTGACAACGATTCTCAATATAAGATTTAAACCACCTAAACAGGTCGCCGCTGATACCTACTTCGAGTAGTTTGCTGAGAAGTATAACCTGATCTAAACGGTCAAACGCTTTACTGTAATCAGTGTAGACTACGTCAACTTGTAAGCGCTCAGACATGATGTTAGTTAAATCGTCAGAACAGACAATAAGGTTTGAAACAGTGGATCTACCTTTTAAAAAGCCGTGTTGATAATCACTGAGTGTTTGTTTGATGCCATGATATACAGACGAGTATACGATTTTCTCAAAGATTTTGTTGAATAAACAAAGCTTGGATATTGGCCTATAGTTTTCTACACGGTCCTTTGGACCATTTTTATGGATGGGGGTAATAAATGCAGATTTCCAAATAAGAGGTACTATTCCTTCCTTAAGAGAACGTCTGTATATTATTGTTAACGGTATAGTCAAGCTTTAAGCACACTTACTTATAAGAATGGGTGGTATACCATCTGGGCCTGCAGATTTATTAAGTTCAATAGAATTTAAAAGCTTAAAGACTTCAGTTTCGCTAACTTGTATCGAGTTTATATCCGACACAGTATGTGATCGCCAATTATCGGGCTCATATTGGGTGTTATAGTTATGTAGTTGTCTTATATCGATTATAAGGTCAAAATATGTATGCACACAGGATACTATTTTCTTAAAACTAACTTTTGCACTAATGCTTATTTTCTGGAAAAAAAAAAACGAAAAAGTATATTATAACGATTAAGTTAGTGTATATTCTCTGTAATATTACATAGCGCTTAAATAAGTTAAACATTAAATCACTACGTTGGTAAATTTATCTTCCAACAACACGCTTATCACGTTCAGCCACAAAACGTGCCTTTAACAAAAGTTTCATCATTAATGTAAACTATATTTGGCTGATATTATTATATAATTATGTACATCAATTCAAAACTACAGTGGCGTTTACATTTAGATTGGCGTACACATTTAACTACTTATCCAGTGGTTACCATTATACACGGTTATGCGATGGGCTTCGCGAGCTATCACTTCTCACTTTTTCTGGGTATCTTGCCAAAATCTATTCTTATAGGTATAGGGTAAAAAAAAACAAAAAATATCTCGGATATCTCTCCCTCTCTCTCTTTAAAAGCACTTTACATATTCAAAGTTTCCATTTACGGTAATGAGCTCGTAGATATGGAGGAATGTTAGGGAAAGTCATGTATGCATTTAGAGACTAATTTAGTATTCCATACTCGGATATCTTATAAGGGTTTGCGAAGATTCAAAGTATTTGAATTTTATATTGGTTTTCATATTTCCACGTTCATAATACGTTAGCAAATATGTAAGTGAATATTACAATAAATATATAACATTAAATTCGCGATTTCGTATCCGCCATTCGACTACTACTTATAGCTACTAATTAATTTGTAGGATCATGATACATCTTTTGTATATTTTTTTATAGAATGCGGGTGACAAGCGAGCACACAGTCCACCTGGTGGTAAATGGATACTGTGGTCCATATACATCTACATCTTCGATTAAAAATCAAAATGCAGATGCGTTGTCACACCTTAGGACTACGATGAAATGCCTTCTTTTCCAGTAAAAAGGGTCTCCGGTTCTCTACACTCACCATACGAAATACAGCAACATTAAGCTGCTATTTTACGCTGTTATTCTGTGAGAGTGGGGTCTTTCCCCGGTCGAGCCGACCCATACGTACTACAACCATAATATAGTTGCAGCGTGCCACGTAATAACGATATATCCAATATACTCGTAGTTCTGCTATTATTCGCTTTTAATTATGCGCGTTAAAAAAATCTGAGAAAATGGTCTGCCTGCGTCACTTACGGATTGTGGGGTATATATCCATAGTATGTATCCTGGTATAGGCCAATGTTCAACTGTGGACTTATGATGGGCTGTGATAATGATGATGATGATATATCTAGAACAAAGGTCCCTTACACTTTTTTTTTTGTAATTTACTAATACCGATGAAATGAAATAACTCGTTTATTTTTGAAATATAAAAAATGATATGATAACAATCCGTTGATGAGAATGTAAAATTTGTTAAAAATATTATAACATTTACCGATATAGTAGGTTATACTTCATATAAAAGTCACGCTGAATCCAGCATCCGAAAGTTAAGGATAATTTAATAAGGAACGGACATTTTTCCCCCAAGACCGACAATCACCGAGCCTTGCTCAACAAATTGATAAGATTTACGATGCCCCAAGAAGTTAGGTGTCGCAATCTAATTTACACCAAATTTGCCCGTTTTGTAGTTACGAGTAAATTTTTCTAAGCAAATGCATTCAACACTTAAGATGGTATCTATGAGGAGTCCTTTACAATTAGGTACGTTTTAAGGTATTATTTCTTCTTCATCGACCCGCAAAAGTCCACTGCTGGACTGCTACCGTTGTAGAGAGGTTTTCCCTAATTTGTAGAGTACAAGACGTCTCGCAACTGACGCTGCTTTTTGGTCGCCGGTCTAGATTTTTTTCGGCTGGTATCTTTATCCCAACTCTACAGATAGTTAACCTGCCATGTAAAGGAAGCTATAACAATTTATAGTATATAGTATTAATTAATACGTGTTAGAAAGATGCTGCAGCACGAATGTGTCGGCTTAACCGGGGAAGAACCATGCTGTCACATAATACCAGCGTAAATAGCAGCTTAATGCTGTTGTGTTTCGTATGGTGTTTAGAGAACCGGAGACCCTTTTTACTGGAAAAAAGGCATCTTAGTCCTCAGGTGTGACAACTCATCTGCATTTTGATTCTTAATCGAGGATAAAAATATCTATTTACCACAGCATCCACATACCATCAGGTAGAGTATGTGCTCGTTTATCACCATTATTCTATTTAAAAAATCCCATAGTTTTCTCCTCAGAGAACGCCGGAACGAAATGAGCCACCACACGCTTTAAAATAGTTATTATTAAAACACGTTACTTAAAATAGGATAATTTAATTTAAATATCAGGATTTAAGAACAATATTTCCGTTTTATGTTTAATTCTATTTTATAAAAAAATGTATTTATCGTTAAATAAAATATTTTAAATTTAAAATATTATAATCATTACATTTTTGCCATATTGGGAAAAGGATGTTTATGACTTTGATAAAAAAAAATCTTGTCGGCTTTGAAACTATACTACTCAAACTACAGAACAAGTATACTTATCCCTTTAACTTTTTATAGTTTTTGAAGCGGACAGATAGCTAGCTAAAAAACCTTTAGAAAGTCAAAGAGTTTATGGCCCGTATTAATAAACGTTACTCAATGACGAACTCAAGTGCGTAATCATTTGATACGCCCTCATTACGAAATCAGCATCTCAAGATCGTTGCTAATTAATAAACACATAAAAACTGTATCTCAAAACGCTGTACTTAGGAATACTGTTCTGTGACTTGCACTCAAGTATACACACTTGAGAGTTGAGTTTCGTTTATTAATCAGTGTGGCACTAAGCTGATGTCGTATACCTAAACCGCATCTTGAGATATGTTTATTAATAAGATCATAACCTCAAGATTGTACTCAAGTGCGTGACTTTAGCTGAGTAACGTTTATTAATACGGGCCTATGTGTCTCTTTGATTTACTATAGCTTTTAAAGCTGACAGATAAATTCCTTCTTTCAACTTACACCTTTCCAATTAAACTATTTTTTATGTTCAATGAAGTAAAATTTATTTAATAACATAATTCAGAAACAAATAGGTAATTGTCATACTGTAGCCCTCCTCGCCGCGGTATCTGTATAAAGTCACTGCCTCGTTTGTCAAGTGATCGTAAGCACGACTGCTGATCCTGTGATCCCGGGTTAAAATCTCAGTCAAGAAATTTTCAGTAGTAGCCCGGAGTAAAGAAGTTGGCGGTGTCCACTGCCGCTGGTCCTGCGCCTAAGCTCTCTCCGGTCATGTTGGGTTACCGTCCTATCAGACTATGAGAGGGAGGGAATAGTGACTTCACCAGTACTTCCGAACACACTCGTACTCGTATATTATAATCCCGTCTTGCACAGATGGCTAGTCTCCGCTGTGACTAGCTACCGTGACCGAAATTGGGTCTAGAGGACTTTATTATTATAAAGAGAAGTATGTTTAAATCAGTTTGAATTCCACAAAAACTATGGTTGTGTACTCTGGTTTCGAAACCTCAGCCCGCATTTTTGTTTCTGTTGATGGATCGAAACCAACCTCCAACGTTATTACTCTAGCGTCACAACACATAGGAAGCGATGATGCTCTTTTTACCACATCCTTTGATCTTTTGTAAAAAACCGACACCACACGGATCTCGCGCCAACTTGTGAGCGATCATTCCAATACATACCAGTTATCGAATACCTGCTTAATATCTATACAATCTAGTGCTGGATGGGAATACTGTTACATAGTATTCTAATTCAACATCAATGGCTCAGCAGGTTATTTTCTACAGAGCTGTGTGAAATTATCACTCGTTTGGGGACAATTTTTTATTATGCGAGTAGTGAGAACTTTTAATTTAAAAAAAAACCAAGCGATTATTACACAGGTCTAATTTAATCTGTAGTGAGAAATTTTCATCAAAATACATGCACACTTATATCGCCTTACACAAATAATGCAAACATGTTCGAGTGCTAATTCCGTAGAATCGATATTAACTTATTTCAAGATCAGAATATTCTTATCCTGTATTCTTATTTATGGACCTATCTCCGATAACTTCGTAAACATGTCATTCCCAATTTTGTTCATTATGCAAATCGTAAGTAAACATGTTTCCAGGAAAAGCGAATGTTCATTCTTCCTACAAGACTTCTCATTATTATGAGAATATTCTCATTATATGGCTTAGCTGTGTGGAATCCATTACCCCATTGGTCTCATGGGTGTAAGGCATGAGAGGCAACTATGGGTAATGACAGAAAAATCTTTTACCAATAAATGGCGATACTTAGCAATGAGTTGCGGCGCTGACGGCCGCGGATTTGAATCCTGCACGGAACAAGTATTTTAAAGCTTACAAATAATTGTTCTGGGTCTGTATATTTGTCCTTGAGAAATTTATGTATGTAATCTGCCTCCACAATACACAAAATAATCCCAGTAGAGATAACGTTTTTAAAAAAACAACAATACGACTCAGACCGGCGACGGGCAGTAAGTTCAAAAGTGAAAATCGAAAATCGCAACATGTTTGGAACCAAAACGAACAGCTTATATTGGCCGGGATTTAATTTGACAACCCGATTTATTATACGTGCAGCTCATTATAGCTACAGCATGAATAGATCGGATCGACGGGTGATGGAACACGCTCACACAGAATACCAGCGTAAAGTAGCAGCATATTGCTTCGGTGAACTGTTCGAAAAGTATCCGGAACTGCCTACCCTTTTCACTAGTAAGATTTTTATTCTCAGGGGTAACAACATAATAACTACATTTTGATTAATAGGGGACAGATTTTAATGTCCATGGACTGCAGAATATGAGTGCAATAAGTATAATAGTATATCTAATGTAATATTAGGTCTTTACCTATGAGATTGCCGTTTTTTATGAAAAAAGTTAACGTAATGTTTTGTAATTTTTTATTTCTATTAATCAAAGTAATCACCCATGCAATCGATGCATCTTTACCAACATAGTGGCAGTTTATTGATGATCTTTTTGAAAAAATCAGCCGGGAGGCAACAAATTCCTCAAAGGCATTTTGCTGCCTCTCGGGTATTGAATTTTTTTCCCGCCAAAAAGTTATCCAAATTCTGGAAAAAATAGAAGTCTTTAGGTACAAGTTCTGGTGAGTACGGCGAATGACGAAGAGCTTCCAACCCCAGCTCTTGTAACTTCAAGACCGTTTGTTGTGCAGTATAGGTCGCGAGTTGTCGAGCAGGAGCAGCGGAGACGAGCGTTTGATCAAAGCTGGTTTGTACCACAAGACACATTTGCAGTAATGCTCATCCCGTTAAGTAAGAAGTTGTGATGAATCACACCGGCGCTAGACCACCAAACAATGACCATTACTTTTGTACAGGGAAGTTTTTGTTTAAGGCATTGTTTAGGTGCTGAACCAGGAACCAACCAACTTACTGAGCGGTTGCGATTGTCAAACATAATATTTTTTTCTTCGCAGGTAACAATGCGGTTCAAAATACTTTTATTTGAATGCCTGTGCGCTGGCGATCATTGCCAATTTGGCGCAAATGGACCAATATTGTTTGGATGCTAACGTCGAAAGCTGCTGCTAAAGCAGCCGTAAATTGAGTATCATCAGCTTCCACAATCACCTTTAATTCGTCATTGTCGACCAAAGTTTTCGGACGACCACGAGGTTTATTTTCCAGTCAAAATTTCCAGAACAAAAGCGGGAAAATCAATAACAGCTAGTGCGTTCGTTTGTAGTATTCGCTCCGTAAACGTCATTGATGTTGTGTACCGCTTGTGCCGCGTTGCTGCCACGACGGTACTCATGTTCCATAATTACTCAAATTTTTAACGTATACATGATGAAGACAAAGATTCAAATGCGAAGAAAACATAACGCTAATTAATAAAAAAATTACTGATTTTGAAAAAAGAATTCCATGTTTCTGAAATAAAATAAATTTGAAATTAGAATTCTTAGCCAAAAAAAATTGATTTGAAATACTGGCCGTACTGCAGACCGGCAATTTCATAGGTGAAAACCTATTAATTAATTATATTGGTCGTAATTGGCGGTACATATAAATAAATGATCAAAATGGCCTTTACTACATGGATAACAGCATCCACTTACCATCAGGTGAACTATGTGCACGTTTGTAAACAAACTTCTATAAAAAAGAAATACTTTGACAATTTATGCTATGAGAGGTTAACTTCGGTTTCTGATTAGAAGATGTTTTAATGTTCTCAATAAAGTACGATTTACGATAGAAAAACTGCACTGAATAACTTTTCTTTACAATAGATGAAACTATACAGCGAAACAAACATTCTAAGGAAACACTTTTACAGTAAGGCCACAAATCTGTTCGGTCCGCCATTAATCTCAAGACAATAATATGGAGGACTTTCTTTATTTAGTTCTATACAAAAGGTTTCGTGCTCTCAATTACGTTTGGAAAGACATCATTCAGCTGTTATCGAAATACAGAAACCAATGTTAAGAAGCGGCATTTCAAGTTCAGAAAATCTCCATGAATTGAAGATCTCGTAGAAGCATATTGTAATTTTTTATAAATTTTAGTGATAAGCGAACTTACAGACCACCTGATGTTAACTAGCTATTGCAGCTCATGTACACCTGACGCTAACTTCAAATAAATACACAGACACTATAAATGCGTTATCACTTTTAAGGACTAAGATATAGCCTCAAAAAATATGTTTATGTATTTCGCAGTTTGTATCAGTACTTTCGTATGAGACGTGCCCATCAGCGGTCATCAATCATTCCACATAACGCCTCTCGCTAACCCATAAGAGTACAATCTGCCACTTTGCCTTGCGTATGTGGACTATGAGAAACCCTTTGATTCCGTCGAAATTTGAGCGGTGCTACAGTCCCTTCAGCAGTGCTACTTGTCGGTATATCGAAGTGCTGAAGTGTTTGTACAGTAGGGCTACGATGGCTACCCGAGTACAGAATAAGAGTACGAAAGCTATCCAACTGCAGAGAGGTGTAAGACAGAGTGATGTTATATCCACGAAACTCTGCACCGCTGCATTGGAAGACGTTTTCAAGCTACTGAACTGGAAAGGATACGTATTAGCATCAATGGCGAGTACATCACACACCTTCGATTTGCCGATGATATAGTCCTTATGGCAGAATCGCTGGAGAACCTAAGCACTATTCTCATTGACCTCAATGGTGTCTCCCAACGGATAGGTCTTAAATGAACATGGACAAAACAAAGATCATGTGAAATGTCCATATCACACCTATGCCGGTAGTTGTTGGGAGCACTAAGCTCGAAGTTGTTGACGAGTATGTTTACCTGGGACAAATAGTTCGATTAGATAAGTCCAACTTCGACCGAGAGGTCAATCGACGGATTCAACTCGGCTCGGCAGCGTTCGTGAAATTGCGACACATCTTCTCGTCAGGTATACCTCAAAACCTGAAAACGAGATTGTACAACCAGTGCGTGTTGCCAGTGATGAATTATGGATCTAAGACCAAGATCAAGGTCGCTCAGCGAGCTATGGAGAGGGCTATGCTCGGGGATTCTCTGCGTGATAAACTTAGAAATGATGATATCCGCAGTATTACCAGAGTGACCGACATAGCCCAACGGATTAGTAAGCTGAAGTGGCAATGGGCCGGCTATTTATACCTCGAAGAATCGACAACCGATTCATCGTACCATTACTTCGTAAAGTAAAGTAAAGTTACAGCATATGTACGTCTCACTGCAGGGCACAGGCCTCCCCTTATTTCTGAGAGGGTTTAGGGCAAGGAAGTGTCCGCCGCGTTTCCCCAATGCGTGTTGGCGAACTACTTCATATGTCTTCTTAGCAATTAATACAAAAGAAAATATCTTATACAACTTTTCAGTGACAATTTATTACTTTCATTATTCCATATTCTGTTGAGTCAAGTTAGCACGATAAACACCGAATAAAAGTTCTCATTTGTTATCAACACATATTATATATCAAAATTCTATTTACCCAAGAAACGAGGGTAATATTCTATGCCCTTTTCTTTGCCCCCAGTAACTCTACAAGTTAGTCGTCAACTATTCGATCTATGTACGAATAAGATATGCTATTTGTTACAAATCTGGCGGATATTAAACTGTAGAAAAGTAAAGACCAAAAAAGGAATAAATACGCGGCGTATGGTATTAAATTAAAAATATCTGACTTTTTGAAAATATAAGTTTTTATAATTAAAAAAGACTCTAAGGGGAACTAATTTTAATTAACAGAAAATAGTCATTGGAAGCCAAATCTGTACTGTTGTTAACTTCTTATATTTTTTCTCTCTTTTCCTCAAAACTACTTGAAAACCTTTTTTTGAAGTCCAACATAATACGTCACATTCTTAGGAGTATTCTTAGGGAGGTAATCTATTTAGAAACTCTCTTCAAAGTCTAAAAAAATGGTAGACATGAGCTTTGAAACCCTTTTTAAATAAATCCCCGATGGAGAATAATTTATTTTTTATTTTTACCGTGTTTTTTACCCTGGAGTGGCGGTGTAAGATTATCCACTACCCTATATCATCCCGTGGGTGTCGTAAGAGGCGACAGAGGAAAATAAATCAGGAGATGGACAGCAGCGTCTTCCTAATAACGACTCAAAAAAAACTGTGGCTGCCAACCCGCTTGCTAAGCGTGGCAACTATGGCAAATATCCTCCTCTATGAGGCAATCTATGGGGTAGGCTTATGTTCAGCAGTGGACTTTAATAGGCTGTAACAGATAAACCTTCCCTATTGTAAAAGACTCCTCGTGGATATTTATTAACATAAACGGTGAATGCATTTCCTTAGAAAAATTTACTCCTAACTACTAAACACGGGCAAAATCGGTGTAAATTAGATTGTGACGCTTAACTTCTTGGGATGTCGTAAGCCTTATCAATTTTTTGAGCAAGGCTCGGTGATTGTCGGTCTTGAGGGAAAAACGTCCGTTCCTTATTAAATTATCCTTAACTTTCGCATTCTGGATTCAGCATTATTTCCACATGAAGCTATCACCTACTATATCGGTAAATGTTATTCTTTTTTAATATAGCGAATGTAATCGCATATCCGGATTGTAATAATATAGTTTGATATTTCATCTATTTTTATGTGGTATATTATATCTTTAAAATAAATTAAAGATACAGCCCATATACGATTAACTGTTAGGCACAAGCTGCCTCTCATTTTTGAGAGAGTTAGGGCTCAAGTGTTCCTTCACGCTGCTCTTCACATGCATAACTGTACGATATAATGAGAATATTCTCATAATAATGAGATATTTTTAGGAAGAATGAACTTTCGTTTTTCCTGGAATCATGTTTACTTACTTACGATTTGCATAATAAACGAAATTGGGAATAAATAAAAAATCAAAATGGCAGTACAACCTGTAGGTAGAACCAAACCACGCTCTCTAACTGTCGCTTTCTTTAACGCGAACGGCCTTAGAGACCAAAAAAACGAGATCATGCTCTTCCTGCGCAAACACGATGTAGACGTTATGATGGTGCAAGAGACCTTCTTGAAGCCTAGACATCGCGACCCTAAGTTCGCAAATTACACCATAGTTAGAAATGTTGACCAGCCCTAGAGGCGGCACTTTAATCTACTACAAAAGGTCCTTGCACTGCGTACCGATCGATGCCCCCCCCGTTAACCAACATAGAAGTCTCTATATGTAAGGTAGCTCTCTGTGGCCATCCGCCACTCACCATCGTATCGGCGTATCTACCGCCACTCAAACGCATAGTTGAATCAGACTTTGTAGAATTACTCAATCTAGGCTCTGGGGCCTGTTGAAATCTCCAGCTATTATAACACTGGTGTTATAATAATAGCTGGAGATTTCAACAGTAAGCATTCCTCCTGGAACTCGCGTACAAGCAATCCCAATTTTATGGTTTTGTCCGATCTCACGGAGCGACTAAACTTTGATGTTATCGCGCTTGAGACTTCAACTCGCTACCCATTCGCAACAGTCACCAACCGGATTTCCTTGACGTAGCTATACTCAAAGATGTCCGCTTGTCGATATCATCGATTGAAACAATATTAGAACTCGACTCAGACCATAGACCAGTGCGCCAGCCCGCAGGTGAGGTCCTTCTGACCAAAACCATCGTGGACTGGCGTAAGCTCGAGGTCAAACTCGAGGCTACTACCTTCCAGCACTTCGATAAAATCCCTGACAAGATAGACTCTCCAGAGGAGGCAATGAGGCGATTAGCGCCCTGTCGGCCCACCTCAACTCTACAGTTGAAGAATGCTCTCGTAGGGTTCGTGTGTCGAGCAATCGACACATGAAGCTTCCGAGTGATATTTGACAGCTGATTAGAGCAAAGGACGCGGCCCTAAGACAATATGATCACTATCGCACCATATACATCAAATTCCGACTGCGCAACCTCCAAAACGAGGTGAAACAGCGCATTAAATAGTTTAGACACAATAAGTGGGGTAATCTGCTGACGGTTATCGAGCCATCACAAACTGCCTTCTGGCAGTTGACCCGAGCTCTGAAAGTAGAACAATCCACACCTATGCCGCCACTCATTAGACCAGGAAACCCCGATCTCGCCTTTGACGACTCTGAAAAGGCCGAATGCCTCGCGGACAGTTTAGAGAGCCAATGTACTCCCTCTAGCGAACCGATAGATCCCGCTCACCTTGCAGAGGTCGAAGCGGAGGTCGAGCGTAAGTCTGCACTACCACCAGCGCGCGACCCCTTAGAGCCTGTGACAGTCGACGAAGTCACAGAGGCAATAAAAACTTCAAAAAGAAATCAGCACCCGGCCTCAATGGCATTAGCAACAGGGTGCTGAAATTTCTCTCAGCACCACTTGTATGCCTCCTAGAGGGCATATTTAACGCTTTTCTTTCCAGCTGCTCCTTCCCGGATGCCTGGAAAGAGGCTGATGTAATAGGAATCCCGAAACCAGGAAAACAGCGCAACTTAGCCTCTAGTTACAGACATACTGAGGAAAGTAATCGCCTTCGTAAATACATCTTCGCTAATAAACTTCTCCCAGATGAGTAGTTCGATTTCAGACCCGAACACTCATGTACCGACCAGCTACATCGCCTTACAAAATACATTCTGAAAGGGTTCAACCTCCCAAGAAGAAGTCGTAGAATCACCTCGACCGGTGCCCTCTTCTTCGATGTCGCAAAAGCGTTTGAAAAATCTGGCACGACGGCCTGCTTCTCAAGCTATACACACTCAACGTGCCTGATAGGCTTATCCACTTCATCAGAGCTTTTCTTGCCAATCACCACTTTCGGTATCGAATAGAGGGCCCACAGGGCTCCGTACTCTCCCCAATACTCTTCACAATCTTCACGAGTCACATCCCTAAGGACACAGCTAGTGAATAATGCTCTTTTCGCTGATGACACGGCTTTTTACGTCGCCCATCATAATAAAAGAATCCTCACCGAGATGCTCCAAACAGCAGTCAACCGCTTAGGCGATTGGTTCCGCTTATGGAGAATCGAAGTAAATTCTGAAAAAAGTGTAGCAATACACTTTCAAACCATGCCCATTCTCAATCGATAATACAAAAATCCCAAGAAATCCTTAGGTACGATCACCATGTACCAAGAAAACCTTTGGTACGATCATCCTGTACGGCCGCCAGATCCCCTGGCAATCAACAGCTAAATACCTAAGGGTCACATTTGACCACGGAATGACATTTGCGAAACACATTCGCAATGTCCGCAATCGTGCCAAAATCGTCACTAGTCGCCTCCACCCGCTAGTTAACAGAAAGAGCAAACAGTCCTTAAGACACAAGTTGCACCTTTACAAAGCATGCGTAAGACCTGTCATGTCTTACGCAAGCGTAGTTTTCGCGCACGCGGCCCATAGACACTTGTACGACCTCCAAATCGTCCAAAATAGATTCATTCGCATTGCCACCGGAGCTCGTTAGTACCAGCGAAACTCCGAGTTACACAGAGATTGTCAACTTCCGATAATCTCTGAGTATTTCAAGGTCTCAGCGCTATTTTGAGAGGGCTGAGGCACATCCCAACCCACTAGTAGTAAATGCAGCCACATATGTACTCTCTGACTCCGAACGTTAGGGAAAGCCTCCGGAGGCCCCGTAACGTCCTAATCGAACCCCCCGTTCCGCTAGATGCCGACGACCGAAATGTCGCCGGCCAGTCACACATGAACACTACACACTCATCTAGTGTCACAAACACCGTTGGGACTACAACAGATGGGACGCAGCGAGTCCGCAGACGGGCGCACCGCACACCCCTGCACACCGCGTACACACCGTACACCCGCTTTACTGGACGGTTCTAACCGTCCAGAACATCGAACGATACGTTAGCCGTCAGAGCCGGAGCCCGTACCCTCTGTACGGTCGGCCGTTAGATAACTCATTTACGGGCACTTTAATCTGTCCTAGGAGTCGTCGCTACGCAAGTAACGACGCAGAATGATAAAAATTCACCCCTTTTTAGCCCTGAGTCCGATGAACTTGTAAAAGCCAAAAGGCTAACAGCACAAACATCATCAGAAACCAGCTTATAATTGCAGACTGATGCCTCTTAGTTGCCTGCACGATACTTCATACTGCTTGAACGGGTGGGAGATGACAGTTCTACCTTCATTTGTACGTATTTACTTTTATTTTTTTACCCTCATTCCCAACAATATTATATTAAAAAAACTCAATAAAAAGTTAAGACAAGAAATAAAACTATTCTATGCACGACAGTGTCCAGTTTTCTCATCGTTTTTCTCATGTTTATCGCCACCAAAAAGCTAAAATGCCAAAACTAAATCACATTATAAAAACAAACAATCGAGGGCACAATTCTCATGATGGTAAGTGGATGGTATGGCTCATAATATACACATACAGCATCTAATTATAAGGCAGATGCGTTAGCATCACTTTAGAACTAAGGTGAAGTTCTTTGTTACCAGTAAAAAGCATCTCAGTTTCTTGTTATTCAGCATACGAAATGAAGAATTATTATTTAATGTAATCTTATTATTAACCAGTTCCAGTGGTGCCGCTATGTTGGTGATTTTCTGTAAAAACGTAAAATAACGCTATCCTATTAGTCGGTCCAATTTAACAAAAATATTTAACAAGTGCTTTTCTAGGAGGGTCTAGGTTTCATAAATTACTTTCAGTTGTATTTTGTACACTGATCTAATTTATAAAGTTATGTCATCAAAATGAACTACGATAAGAACTCAGTTTCACAGAGCTATTCCGTAGAATGTTTTAGGGAAGAATTTCATTACAACATTTCATATTTTTCTCAGCAGGCAACCTGCAAAGTAAACCAATTAAAGAATAACGTGGGAATGAATAATATAACTTTGCACAAACTAGGTTTGTTTTTACAAGAGCAATAATTGTAGGGATTTATGGCTGGCTATTTAACACGCTTGTGCCTTGTTTTATTCATAAGCGTAAAGGTATAGGTTTAGGTAAATTATAGTTTACACGGTAATTTAATTTTTTCTAATTTGTACAATTAAAACAATACATAGATAACTTGAAAGCGTCCCAAACTCAAAGTCTGTTCAATGAGCTCATAGAATGTGAAACTTCTAAAGCATTTCAACCCTCCACAACAATCGATTTGACTGGTGATGACTATGTTATATCAAGAACAGCAGCAAGGATCACCTGCAGTAGAAGAAAATTAAAGAAATACATAAAAATTAATAAATATATTAGGAAAGAACAAAAGTTAATTAAAACTAAAAATGTCAAAAATTATACAGGCTGGTCCAAACAGTGAGGTTATAAAATTTTTTTTTGATTCCTCACACCTAGGGGTACCCGAAAATAACCTATGTATGTTCCGCGATTTTCTGTAGTTTTCGAGTTATGATTTTTTTAATCCTTTTTTTGAAAGTGTTCACTCTAAACAGCCTAATATTTAAAAAAAATGTAATTGTGAGATTTTTTCCAAGTTTTTTTGTTTGTAGCATGATCCTTATGAGTTGCCCTATTATGCATAAAATAATTAGCTTCCTAACATTCACTGAAGATACAATAATTTTAATCGAAACTTAAAAATTTTCTGTCAGGAGAGTGGGCTTGAATTTTCAACATTAAATGAAAAATAGTAATAAATGATTTCATACTTTCTAATTAATTTTAAAACTTGGCAGTACCTTAATCTTTCATAATAACATAAAAAATGACACTTAATAGGCTAGTTTTTCTGTTACAGACTTCTGAAGTTACTCAGGCAGGAAACTACCTGAATAGTTAATTTGATTTAAAAATCTTTTATCATTTCTAGGGCTAAACTAAGATAGTAAATGCTTCAGGTTAGCAAAATAACATCCAGTGTCTTTACTTATTGTTTAAAATTTATTGACAATATTGCCGGCAAACTTCTTGAACATTGACCTTGACTGCGCAGAGTCGGTTTTACATACAAAATGCGTGCAAACCTTCCCTACTACGCTTATTGTTCAAGATGTTTGCCGGAACTAGACAAATGATTTCAAGATTCATACTAAAACTAGTAAATAATTTAAGATAAATTTATTTAAAGTAAATTTTCGAAATGGCGGCCATTAACTTCGATACACAGTCTACATCGTCTTAAAAATTTGCTTTTAGTCTTCGAAAAGTATTCGTATTTTCTTTGATTTTTTCTGCGCACTGTCTCAATTTTCCTTAATTCATTTTCCGAATTAATTTCTCTAGCATACACCATCTCTTTGTAGAATCCCCAAATAAAAAATCTATAGGGTTTAAATCTGGTGAGCGTGCAGGCTATTCGATTGGCCCTGCACGCCCAATCCACCTTCCTGGGAAAGTTCTGTTGAGGTGCTCCTCACTTGTCTTTCAAAATGGCAAGGAGCACCGTCATTTTGAAATATCATATCCTCCTCATTTGTAAATTAACTTCAAACAATAAACCATTTAGGTTATTTTGTAGAAAGTTCAGGTACTGGGACCCGTTCAACCTAGCCGACAATTCAAAGGGCCCAACCATTTCTCCATTTATGACTCCTGACCACATGTTGATACTAAATCTGTTCTGAAAATTTGACTGCCTTGCTTTTTTTGGGTTTTCAATAGCCCAGCTATGATAATTGTGAATGTTAAAGACGCCAGTCCTTTCAAACCGGGATTCATCCGTCCAGAGTATCTTGTTAAAAAAATCCGGGTCTTCCGCAGATCTTTCCAGCATTATTTGGCAGAAAGCAACACGCCTTGGATAGTCTGCGTCGTTAAGTTGTTGAACACGCTGAATATGAAACGCGTGATATCCCTCTGGAAAAAAATTATTAGTATTTTTATTGTAGGTTGTCATTGTACGCAATACTAGAGGTACGTACCGATAGAGCACGTGAACGTGAAACTAAAAGTTGAGATTCGCTAGAGTGGCGTCCTAGCGCCTATTTTTGAATTACGAGCGCTTGTTTAAGGGTCCTCTACATCTCTCTCTTTTACACGCACACACAACACATTAGACATCGACAATTCACAGTAAATTAAATGAGTGTGATTTGAAATGGCAGTGCAGCAATTTGTTGGGATTTTGGATAAAGAGGTCTACAAAATAATAAAATGCACTCACCTGATTTCGGTATTCTTAAAACTGAAGTCCTTGGGATTCCAGTCCTTCTCGTAATCGCTCGTGAACTAGTAGAAGGGTCTCTTTCTACTTCTTCAATGATTACATCTCTTTCTGGATCCACTCTGGGTAGTCCTCGCGACGTTGATTACGCCCAGGAACGCGTCCAGCCATCAGGGTTTCGTGGGTGTTATTAAAAACCCTGTAGCTCGGGTAATGCTCTAACACTTCTCCTCGCCGCTCCAGTTGCTCTCGATAAAGCCGTGCCGCTAATGCGCCGTTTCCTTGGGCAACGCCGTAGAAATAGTGCATCTCTGCGTATTGACTGAGAGAATAACTCATTGCAGAAAGTAATCCAAATCACTAAGCAACTCAAGGTCCATAAAACAAGCACAGGTCTATCGTAAGGCAAATCAAGAATCCGGGAAACAAAGAGAAGGTAGTAAAATAAGAGATCCAAATAAACGTAAACGTGAGTAGTGGTTGCACGCAGGAAAGCAGTGAACGACTGGCGGGACCGAGCGAGGTGAAAAAGGGACGCGGTCGGTGTGGCGCGGGGCGCGGGGTGCGGCCTTGTAACAAAATGAAGCGCAAAGCAGAAATGTTTACCTAAGCCTTTGTTTAAAATTCCTTTGTGTGTTTGTGACTGAATGTGCTATCATTTAGTTTGAGTGAAATAAAAAAAAAAACATGTAGTTTGTAGTAAAATGATACCTTAATAAATGTCACGTTTTAACAATAAGTAGTTTTCTTTGCTAACCTGAAGCATTTTACTATCTTAGTTTAGCTCTAGAAATGATAAAAAGATTTTTTAAATCAAATTAACTATTCAGGTAGTTTCCTGCCTGAGTAACTTCAGAAGTCTGTAACAGAAAAA
Organism: Parnassius orleans; assembly: GCA_029286625.1. Taxonomy (NCBI): domain Eukaryota; kingdom Metazoa; phylum Arthropoda; class Insecta; order Lepidoptera; family Papilionidae; genus Parnassius; species Parnassius orleans. The sequence goes on from JAGSMP010001925.1 coordinate 33,460, forward strand.
CTAGCCTATTAAGTGTCATTTTTTTATGTTATTATGAAAGATTAAGGTACTGCCAAGTTTTTAAAATTAATTAGAAAGTATGAAATCATTTATTATTATTTTTCATTTGATGTTGAAAATTCAAGCCCCACTCTCCGGACAGAAATTTTTTAAGTTTCGATTAAAATTATTGTATCTTCGGTGAATGTTAGGAAGCTAATTATTTTATGCATAATAGGGCAACTCATAAAGATCATGCTACAAACAAAAAAACTTGGAAAAAATCTCACAATTACGTTTTTTTTAATGTTAGGCTGTTTAGGGTGAACATTTTCAAAAAAAGGATAAAAAAAATCATAACTCGAAAACTACAAAAAATCGCGGAACATACATAGGGTATTTTCGGATACCCTTAGGTGTGAGGAATTAAAAAAAAATTATAACCTCACTGTTTGGACCATCCTGTATAAATGTATGTAAAGAAAAGCAAGAATTAATAAATAAACTTAAATTATATTAAATTGAGGTGGAAAATATGAATAACTGTTATGAGACTGATATAGAGTGTCTAAATTCAACAAATTTATCACTTAAAAACTCCCTAAAAATTATATCAAATAAATATGCATCGGCTCAGGTTGAGATAAAAAAACATATATTGGCCATGAATGATCTGGTAAAGTCATGTAAGTATAATGAGGAGCGCTTTGACTCCTTAATAAAACAGTAAGGATTCATTATTTTCACCTACACTCTATGACAGTGCCATGACAAAGAATATTAACTTAAAAAGCAAATAATAAAAAAATATTAGCTTAAAAAGCCATGTTCCCAATTTGAATATAGAAAAGCTGAGAGATGTAACAATTTATATCAATTAAAGATTATATTTATTTACTTACCCAAAGTAATTTCAATAAGTCACAAACTATTAGTTCATTTCAGGGCAGGGAATGGCAGCCCCGACGGATTTACTTGGGTTTGTAATTATATTACCTAATAGGTAGGTGAATACGTGAAGAACATACCTATATTTGATGTTATTGCTGTGTTTATCGCTACGACAAACAAAAAGGTACACAAAGGTAGGAAGAACTAAGGAAAGTCATAATTAGTTGTTTATTATGACAGACCTCACGGGAAATCAACCCTTTTTATAACGATTTTATTTTTTTCTCACGTGACTTACGTCCTCTTAGTCGGGGGTTTTTAATTATTTTTTTATTTAATCCTTTTTCGAATACAACTTTCCAGAGAACAAGCTGGCAGAGAATGCCTTTTCGGCATTAAGTTCACCTTTGTACCAAATGTTTGTTTGTTTGAGTGCAATAAAGAATTTTCTATCTATCTATCTATCTATCTTTCTATCTAACTTTTTTAACCGTCGAGGGTTTTTCAAAATTTTTAATTTTGCTTTTTATTTTGGATTTTTAGAGAATCCCAGCGTTACTGACTAAATACCGGGTGTTTGTGAAATGCTCCCGAAAACGAAGACAGATGACAGTACTAAAGATACCTATGATGATGGGTCACAAAGAAATTCGATCCCGAAGAAAAAAAATCATCTTTTCACAACGTTTTATTAACTTTATTCACGCTCCATCATGTTAGTACAGTTAAATGAAACGATATTTCATTTAAAAACTCATGAAAATACTTAAACATAAAACCAGCAGTGAAACTTAAAAAAGAAAATTAGCTGACCATAGGGTCAATATTCTCGCGGGCGCCGAACTCTTATCTAGATCGGTACGAAACAATGCATTCAAACCCGCGGCCCTTAGCGCTGCAACTCATTGCTAAGCCACTGCGCCACGGAGCCGCCAAAATATACCTGCAGGGCTAGCATGGGCAGGAGACAATTTTATCCCGGGGAAAGGAGAAAATGTTTATCCTCTCGCTTAGTTTTATCCACCCTTCGAGCATGGCATACCGGTGGATATAATATCCACAGTAAATAAAATGAGAGATATACTTAGACTTAGATAGATTTTTGTATG
>JAGSMP010001926.1:0-118977 GCA_029286625.1 Parnassius orleans
TTAGCGCTGCAACTCATTGCTAAGCCACTGCGCCACGGAGCCGCCAAAATATACCTGCAGGGCTAGCATGGGCAGGAGACAATTTTATCCCGGGGAAAGGAGAAAATGTTTATCCTCTCGCTTAGTTTTATCCACCCTTCGAGCATGGCATACCGGTGGATATAATATCCACAGTAAATAAAATGAGAGATATACTTAGACTTAGATAGATTTTTGTATGAATATAAACTTAAACCCACGTCCAATGAACTAGGATAAAATTGTCCCTTTCAAATGTCTGAAAAGCATAACTTTTATCATTGATTTGGCTCCATGCTACGGATGGGGATACATGTCTACTCGTTATGTCAAACGGAGATATACTTCTCCGTTTGACATAACGATAATTTTATCTCTTGTCAGTGGATATAATCGGGGGATACATTTTTTGTCCCCAGCCCAAGCTAGCCGTGCAGGGACTTTTTTTAGAATAAGGGTGACAAATGTGGCGCACACAATTCACCTGATGCAAGTTAATGCTATAGCCACATCTATTCTCGATTAAGAATCAAAATGCAGATGCGTTGTCACCCGTGAGGACTAAGATGGAATGCCTCGTCTCCAGTAAAAAGGGTCTCCGGTTCTCTACACTCACTGTACAAAACACAGCAGCATTAAGCTGCTATTTGACGCCGGTATTCTGTGAGAGCGTGGTACTTTTCTGGTCGAGCCGAATCATTCGTGCTGCAACCATATTTGTCTAGTACTGTGTTCACCAAACCACCGGACAAGCCTGGCGATACATCTTTCCAACTTTTTTTATACAGTTAAAGTGACAAACAAACGTACAGTCCCCAGTGATAGTAAGTGGATACTGCATCCGTGGACACCTGCAGACAACTTCAAACAGAAGGATACTGATGCATTGTCATTTCTATCTATCGACTGCCCCGTTCCTGATAAAAACTGAAAATAATCAAAACTGCAGCTGCCAACACATCTGCCAAGTTGCAACTGTGGCAAAATTCTCCCAACGACGCTATCTTTGGAAAGGCCTTCAACAGTAGAGTTTTATAGCGTGTTATGAATTAATGATGAATAAATTTTATATGTGGTAGAGCCACGCTGCAGCAATACTATGGTTGTAGCACGAACGGATCGGCCAAGCTTTCACAGAATATCGCTTAGAAATAGCAGCTTAATGCTGCTGTGTTTCGTATGGTGAGTGTAGAGAACCGCAGACCCTTTTTACTGGAGACGAGGAATTCCATCTCAGTCCTCAGGGTGACGATGCAATTACATTTTGATTCTTAATCGAGAATAGATGTGGCTACAGCATTCACATGCATCAGGTGGAGTGTATGCACGTTTGTCACCCTTATTCTATAAAAAAAAAAACATCCCCGATATACCCGCGGGTTGACAACGCATCTGCATTTTGATTCTTAGTCGAGGATAGATGTAGATGTCTAAGGCCACAGCAACCACTTACCATCAGGTGGACTGTGTGCTCGTTTGTCACCCTTATTCTATAAAAAACAAATCAAACTTACCCAGCCGCCGTGGAAGCCATCCTTTGACGGTACGTGCTCTCTCAACGTCCACCAAAACCCGTTTGCCGTCGATCTTCTTACCGTCCGCGTGTTTGTAGGCGGCTGAAAGCCAAGTTAAGGCATGAAGCCGGATCGCTAATCGTGTGCGGGGGACGGCCCGAAAGTGCATGCCTGGTTTAACGCGACTGGAGGCTTTGCTCCGACAAAACTTTTTTTTGCTGATTGTACATAAATTTAAAAATCTAAACCAAAAATACTAGTAGGGTGTTTGTTATTTACAAATTTTAACAGAATAGAATAATTTTTATTCAATATAAATTACAAGTATCGTTTTGTACCACTTATTGAGTCTTTCATGCTTTTACCTAAACTTTTTTGCTGACTAGACATCATTTATACTGAGAAGCCTCCATCTCCATTTATAAAAGCCGTCATTATGCCAAAAAATACTAGTAGGGTGTCTGTAATTTTCAAATTTTCACAGAATAGAATAGTTTTTATTCAATATACATTTAAAGTATAATTATTGAGTCATTTATGCTTTTACCACTGGTTCGGAAAAAACTCTGCCCTGAGAAGAACCAACAAGAAAACCAGCTAAACTTTTTTAAGCATTAACTTCGCTACTCACTTTAGCATAAATTTCCTTTGTCACTCTTTCCTTATTCATTCTCATGCCCTAACCAATGCATTCCTTTCTTAATCTTAGTCACAACAAACCCACACTTTTCTCTCATCACAAAATTTCTCATCCCATCATTCAATCACGCCTAACATAGTTGTTAATGACTGCATTTCTATAGCATTCTCAACTCTCATGCTTCTTGTCACACCCAACGTTTACAACCATACATTGTCATAGAGATACACAGCATTGTCAATTGCAATGTGTGACTTTTTTGACACATTCCGACTTCCCAATATTATAAAATTTGAACACACAAAATACCTGAATAGAAAAAAACACGCAAATACGCTTAAAGCATTTGAAATACACCAAATAATATTACCATAAGAGCTGGCAATTCGCTAATTAATAATAAAACCAGTATTTCGTCTTTGCCGTCCACCGCGCACGATTAGAATAAATATGTTTACATGGACTATACAAAATTTAATTTGTACTAGTAATGTATATTTCAATATATTTAACACGTAACAAAAACCCTGTGGTTACCGTAAAGTGCGATATCAGGTGAAGAAAATCAATAGTCCAATGTATAGAAATAACTTCACTTCAGAAAACTCGATCACAAAAAAATTCATCGATATATATGTACTACATACTAGATTTGGCATTCCGAACATTCACTATGTTCAAATGAACTGTACTGCAATCCGTACACCTTTAGTGTCATTTAGTGTGGCTTCAATATTCATAAAGTGTGGAGCTGCGCTAATAATACGAGATTTCAAATTAAAGTTGAAACCTGAACGTAATTTATAATTCAGTAGTCAAATAAGTAAAATTATTTGTTTTTCAAGTGAATAAATAGGTCATAATATTACAATAGAAAAAATAAATTTCTTCATTTATATGCCACGCTATCTACAATCATAGACTAAAATCTACTATCTCCCGCGCATGCGCGAAAACAGAATGGTGTACATTTTTTGTTTGGAATAGCTTCTCTAGTACGTAGTACATAGAACTCAATGAAAAAATTAAATTAAATTTCAATGAATTTTATTTGCAAATTATATGTGGGTTTATTACAAAAACTAAAACCCTGCATTACCGATGCGCGTACCAGATGCGCATAACAAAACCTAATACATGGCAAATTATAATTTATTTAAATTTTATTTTATTTTTGTGGCCGAGTTTTCTGAAGTAAAGTTATTTCTATACGTTTGAATATTGATTCTGATAACGCACTTAACGGTAACCACAGGGTTTTTGTTCCAAGTTGTACATACAAAGTATTTGATGTAACTAATAGTCCATGTAAACCGTAATATTTAACTGTACATAAATCCCATTTAATCCAGATAATCGTTGATTTTAAATGAAAATATGCACAATTAAATATTATCTAAAACGTACAACAGATAATGTATACATTTTTTCTTTAAATTAAACAATTGTCTATGGTAAAAAACCGACGTTCCTGTCAAAGTTGTGGAATATTTCAAATGAAAAATAACAGTTGGTATTTTTCACCAAAAATATTGGATTGTGATATATTCAAAATAATAAGTAGATAATACCTACGCTCATATACCTACCGACCAAGCCGAGAGACGCCACTATACAGTTATTGAAAGAGAATTGTAGAAATATATCCAACACATACCTACCGTAGTTACTTACTTTACTTTACCCAAAGTTCTGGTTACTACTTACACTAACGGACAGTTACTTACACTTTTTTTAATATTTTATCCCGGCGATATAAATGCCACGATGAGACGAAAACACCCATTTACCTGGTGCGCATTACTTACGTTATATCCATTTTAGCGCAATTTAATTCAAAAATAAATAAATAATGAATTTAAAAATAAAAAAGAAACAAAAATATGGTCAACACTTAGCCGTCAGTTTAAACTATAGGGTGCTCGATACTACGAATCAATTTTAAATCGGACTGTATATTAATTTCATTTCAAAGTTGTATGTTGGTATCTTACCACATACAAACCTATTAAAGTGAGTTGCCGGTTATCTCGTGAGTTTGTGTGGTAGGGTCTTAACGGCTGGGTCTGTGGTGTGAAAATAGAAAAACCACTTATTAATCATACATAACACACGCGCGAAACGCGAGGCTTGGCGTTGGTGCCTCGTTGGACGACCTTGCTGGAGGAGACTTCGTTTCCATAGTTATATTTAAAACAAATTAAAAAATATATATACCATATTTCTTTTCATATTATTATATTGTGATTCGATTCTGAGCTATGTTCAAAATTTAAAGTCATCGGGAAGTTAGTTTAAAATCAATCACTAAATTCCACCCAAACAGGCACACTAAAGCAAGTTAATAAAAATGTGGTCAAAGACAAAGGAAACAAACAGATGATATACAACATACATTTTATAATAACTCGATTTTAATAATGTTTCTATGCTTAACTTTGTTAAATGAAAGCCATTTACACTATATATTATTAAAAATCCCCTCCAAGAAGGTTTTAAGACTTCTAAGTTTATAAAATTATCTGTCACCGTAAAAATTAGCCATTTGTTTTGATTATCTGGGTCATCAACGTCAAATAAACGGGTCACAAATTCAATAGGTCATTAAGTTTGGAAGTAATTAAATTTCGAGTGTTGATTATCAATTGTAATTTGTCAAATATATTCTTGTAAAATAATTTTATATACACAAGTAACTAACAATGCTGCATAATAACAGATGAGACAATTGTGATCATTATTTGCTTCAAATTCATTGTCTTTGTATCATTGTATACCATAAACAACCAAAGTAACAACAAATGGCTAATATCACTGGCGCTGTCAAAATTGTGTTTTTATACAATTCTCGGACACAAATTCAATTCTTTTGCTATTTATTTACAAATCATATTGCAATAACACTAATTATAAATAAAAACTATAGAAATAATAAAGAAAAATACTGCAGAATTGAAATTGTGTGTGTCCATAAGAGAAAGGTGGTCACTATTTGAAATTTTAGTTTTAAATCTTTTCATTGCGTAAAATTATGAAAAATTGTTAAGTTATCTAAGATGTATCTTAATATGTTTATAACAATAATAATGTCCTCCAGACCGAATTTCGGTCACGGCGGCCAGCCTCAACGGAGACTAGCCATCGTCGCAGGACAGGATTATAGTGGACAAGTGTATGCGCAAGCACAGGTGCACTCTCTATTGCCTCACTCTCAAAGTCCGATGGGACGGTAAACAGACACGACTGGAGAGAGATCAGGCGCAGAGCCTACGGCTTTACGTGCTTTCCGAGGCATGGGCGTGAGACACCGCCAACTTCCTGACTCGGGCAGCTACTGAGAGTTTCTTGATGGAAAAGCTCAATAACTGATATTTTTTGGCCCGACCGGATTTCGAACCGGGACCTCATGATGAGCAGTCGCATTACTACAACCACTAGACCAACGAGGCAGTCCAATAACAATAATATATTTAAAATAGTATCAAACATCATTCATTATGTGTTGTGGATCTCTTTCTGGATCTCGACTGGTCTAATTGTGAATCTAAACCATTCTCAAATCAATCACACACACAAAATTTCATCAAAATCAGTCCAGCCGTTTAGGAGTAGTTCAGTCACAAACACACAAACAAAATAATTATATGTACAAAGATTGTACACTTTAATAAAATGGATTACAAAGGGCGGACTTAATTGCATTTTGGCATTCTCTCCCAGTCAACCCTGTTCTATTATGTATCCATTACGGATAAAATAAATGCTTTTGACATTGATATCAACGATAACGTAAAAAAAATTGACCTTTGGCCTTTGAACTTTATAAAAAAATAAAAATTAATTAAAAAAATAGTAATAACTGACTTCAAGGATAAAAAAAAAATAATTTGCACATAATAGTTTCTAGTCATTACTAAGACCCAACTTCGGTAGCTATAGAAACAGAAACAGAAACTTTTTTATTCAATATAGATTATAAATAATACTTATTGAAAGTCACTCTTTTGTCTAATTACCACTGGTTCGAAAAAATACCTCTGTCCTGGGAAGAACCAGCGAGAAACCCAGCGGGACTTTTTTTTTAAATAACAGCTTACAATCATGTATATTACACAATTAACCACACAAAACAAATTATAAGTGGTAAAATTAATAATTTTGTACAACCGACTTCAATATAAATAAAATAAGAACATCATCAATGTAGTCAAAGTCAATTAAATAAATTATTATTAATTTTATATTAAGGATAACTCAAAAACTACTACTGGTCAGATCTTGATCAAATTTATATGGGACCACATGAAAAGCACCAGCTTTCAAATAAAAAAAGAATCATCAAAATCGGTTCACAGAGAAAAAAGTTCTGAGCTAACACTAATAAAAAAATACAGATGAATTGAGAATTTCCTCTTTTTTTTGAAGTCAGTTAATAAATTTGACGTTGATTTTTAAATTAAACTTTTTGACCCATTCGAGTGTACTAAGCAATATCACAATCTCAAGGTCTAAGAACGTCGCGTAAATCTAAATGTGGAATTGTTCCTTCAAACTTAACAAAGACAAAATTTTGGGGGATGAGTCGCTCGCGTCCATAGGCTTCGACCACCTAATTCTAGGCCCACCCTACACGTGTCCCCCGGGTGGTGCTAAACAAGCGACAAAGCAGAAAAAACAGACTTGGCTCCTCGCTGTGTGGTAACGGCGTAAAAAATACCACCCCCTACTTTCGCACCATGAGGCACAAAATAAAAGAAGTGGCCTCGAGTTCCCGGCGCCCCTTTAATGGGGCAGGGGTGCGAAGAATCTCCGGGAGGAAAACCGGCGACGAGGTTCGCCACCCATCACATTCTGTCTCCCGGAGGGGCGAAAAGTGGATTGCAGAAGCCCGTCTGGCTACGCTGGATGTTTGTGGTGCCATGAATGATAAGATGGATGAAGTATGCGATATGATGTATGATAGAGGAATAGATGTGTTATGTGTAAATGAGACGAAACGGAAGGGAAAGGATGGCACTACACATGGCATGTATACCGCTTACTGGTCTGGTGTAGACGAGACCGAGCGGGCATGCCAGGGAGTCGGTGTCATCCTTTCAGAAAGAATGGGTCAATGTGTGAAGAGTATGAATGTGTAAGCCAAGGCTGCTATGGATACGAATTAAGTGGGCTTAAAGAAGTTGTTTGTGCTAGGGGTGTACGCCCCAGATATGTCTAAGCCCACTTATATCCGAGAGCAGTTTTGGGAGATGGTAAGGATGGTGCTAATGAAATGCAAGGGTAATGAAAATATTGTTATATTAGGAGATTTTAATGGAAGGGTTGGCGTGAAGAGGCTTGGTTATGAAAGGATATTAGGAATGTTTGGCGACGAAAGTGTAAATGAGAATGGTGAAGACCTCCTCGCCGTATGTGAGGAAAAGAATATTTTTGTGACGAACACTTTCTTTCGCCATAAGAGGATTCACATGTATACATGGGAAAGAGGTGATGATAGAAGCATGATAGATTTCATAATTGTGGATGAAAGAATGAGGAGCGCAGTGGTAGATACAAGGGTCTACCGGGGGTCCAACGTAGGGACGGATCATTACTTGGTCTTATGCCGAATTAATGGTCTATTCAGACGTTGGCGGCATCGGCCATCTGTGTCTACCACTGCGTTACAGCGTATAAGAACAGAGAGGTTACAAGATGAAGGTGCTAAAGAGAAGTTCAAATGTAGACTGAGAGAAAATATAAGTGGTATGGATGAATTGTGTATGAATGATTTAAACTAGGAGAATGTGTGGTATAATGTCAAGAAAGGTTTGGTGGATGCAGCTACCGAAGTATGTAGTGTAAGTAAGAGAATGAATGAAAGGAAAAATAACACTTTATGGTGGGATGATGAGGTACGGATGGAAGTAGAAGCAAAGAAGAGAGCATGGCTAGATTTACTAGCAACCAAGGCTAGTTATTCTAGAGGTATGAATGATGATATTGGAAGAAAATAGGCAGTCTTTAGACATCTAAATAAGAGAGAGTAAAAGAAGTAGTTGAAAGGAAAAAAGCAAGAAAGAACGGATAAGAATGATAGAAAAATATCGGATAACTTCCAGGCAAGTATTAAAATGTTCTGGAAACTCGTAAGAACTGCCAGGGGAAATTCAAAACAGCCTAGAATGAATGCTATACGAGACCAGAACGGCTCTATTCTGAATGACGAAGTGTCGAGTTTAAGGAGATGGAAGGAATACTTTGAAAGCGTGTTTATGAGTGATGAGACGTTTGAATTAAATGAAATAGAAATTCTGAAAGAAGAGGAAAGAGATAGAGAGATAAATATAGATGAAATAATGAAAGCAATGAAAAGTATGAAAGCAGGTAAAGCAGCCAGATATGATACAGTATCACTCGTAATGCTAAGGGCTGGAGAGGGAGTAGTGGCAGACCTGCTGTACACCTTGTTTAATTTGTGTTGGGAACTTAAGCGGATACCGGGAGACTGGTGCAAAGCCGTGATAGTCCCACTATATAAAGGAAAAGGATCGCAGCAGGACTGTAAAACTACCGTGGTATCAGCCTTCTTAGCATTGTGGGAAAACTATGCTAAGGTGCTAATTGAAAGAGTTATGAAAGATACTGATGGAAAAATTTGAGATGTGCAAGCGGGATTTAGAAAAGGAATGGGATGTACGGATCAGGTCTTTTCCATGCGCATGATAGCGGAGAAATTTTTGGCCAAAAACCAAAAGGTTTTTTGTGCGTTCGTGGACTTGGAAAAGGCTTATGACAGAGTGGACAGAGTGTAATGGCAAACACTGAACTCATTTGGGTTGAGCGCTGGGACTCCAGTGCTTGTGTCAGGATCAACGGGGTCTACTCGGACTGGTTTGGCATCCAAAAAGGTGTCAGATAGGGCTGTGTAGCTTCCCCGTGGCTGTTCAACCTATTTATGGACAGTTGTTTGGAAAATTTGAACGTTGAAGAATGCGGGTTAAGAATGGGTGAGTTAACCGTCATATGCCTTTTGTACGCCGATGATCAAGTCATACTCGCGTCGTCGGCGGCCGAGTTGCAAATGATGGTTACATTAATGAACAGTTCATTAAAAGGGGAATGAAAGTGAACGCAAGTAAGACGAAAGTTATGGTTTTTGAAAGAGAAGAAAGTAAAACGATATGTGAAATAAGAATAGAAGCGGAATTGGTCGAGTAAGTAGATGAGTTTGTGTATTTGGGATGTGTATTTAGCAGGGATGGTAGATATGATAATGATATAGAATGACGAGTGAATGCAGGAAATAAAGTAAATGGGGCTCTACACTCTGTTGTGGAAAGTCAGAATGTGTCCAAAAAGGCACATATGGCAATTCACAATGCTGTGTTAGTCCCTACTTTAATGTATGGTAGTGAAAGTTGGATGTGGCAGAAGAAGCACGAGAGTAGAATAAATGCTGTAGAAATGCGGTCATAAGGAGTATGTTAGGGCTGAATCTGAATGACAGAGTGAGAAATTGTGTGATAAGAGAAGAGTGTGGTTTGCAAGATGATGTTGTGACCAGGATTAAGAAAGGAATGCTTCGGTAGTTTGGTCATGTAGAAAGTATGAATGAGGAAAGAGTGACAAAGCAAATTTATGTGGCAGAGGTGAACGGCAGAGTCGGGAAGGGACGCCCTAGGCGAAAGTTTATCGACCAAATTGGCGATATATTAAAAATTACCCTTAACCGACGAGCGTGTATGCCTAGGTATATGGATGTGGAGGAGGCGGGAGGGGTGTGTCAGGATCGTGCCAAATGGAAGTCCATAGTCTCTGCCTACCCCTCTGGGTGACAGGTGTGAGTGTTTATGTATGTATAAAATTTAAAAACAACAAGAAACATTAAATTTGGACCACAATGAGGGTATCTACGGTACAGCAGGGCGGCGCCACTTAGGAATGGGGTGAGGGGGGGGGCTTAAAATAAATACAATTCTACTCAAATTAAGAACCTCTTCCTTTTAGGAAGTCTAGAACTAGTTTAGAAAACCCATAATCTTTTAAATGGTGTTGAGTTCAATAACAAATATCAATAGGGATCCTCCTTAGAATATATGGAATTTTATTTAATACTATATATCTCGATCTATTGCTTACATTTCTGTTAAGCGAGAAGACTCACCGACGCACAGACCAACGGACGGCAGTCCATATATTTTTTCAATTACATTTTTTGTTATGTAATCTAAAGTGAATCAATTAGAAAATAAACTAATCTTATAATTCAATGTCTGTAGTTATTGTAACGTCTAGCTAAAAGTATAAGAACGATTTTATGTAGCAAATTAAATTATGGCCACATATAGAGAGTAGAGCACTCACTCACGTTATAAGGCGTGCAATACTCTGAACTAAATTTCAAAAATTTACAGAATTTATAATAAGTTACCATCCATATATACACCTTAGATACATTCATATTGAACGTAAACAATGTTTACAAACCAGATTAGTTACATAGCGACCACATATCTCGTTAGGTACATCGCGGTATATAAAGCGGTGTGCAACTTACAGTGCATGTCTCGTTCGTGCTCATACTCTATGAACGCGTAACCGCGAGGTTTGTCGTTCTCTTTGTTGTATACCATGCATATCTGGAAAAGCAGACGTTATATATAAGTATCCCTTAACACAATCATGCAAAACATTAAAATGATCTAAACAAATATATATTATGATTATAGTGCAGTCTTCGTGCGCTATTGAGAATTTTCCTCCAAATCAAATCCCAGTGGCAAAGGGCACTATCCACTACCACAGGATAGGATTATAGATTATAATGCAGGCTTCGTGCTGCTATTGAGAATTTTTTGATAGAAAACCCAAACTAAATTTGGTACGACCAAGGATTCAAACCCAGGCTCATGATCAGCCACCGCGCTTACAACCACTAGACTAACAAGGCGGTTGAGGTACCTGTACATATGTATTTAATTATATACATTTATATAACTATAAACATACATACAGGTGCTATTAACCTATAAGTATAATATATCTATATAACTAAGCAGTAGCAGTGTAAGATTATCCACAACCCCATATCCTCCCATGGGTGTCGTAAGAGGGGACAGAGGAAAGTAAACCAGATGGGCAGCAGCATCTTCCTAATAAAATTAAATAAAAAACTGTGGTTACCAACGCCCCCCTCCTGCCAAGCATGGTAACTATGGCAAATGTCCCCGTTATGAGTCTATATACATAGGGATATACTATATAGGGAGGCCTATGTTCAACAGTAGATTCTGATTAATTATATATACTGCATGAATATGAGCACAGTTCAAAGACCTTACAGTTGTGAAACGCCTTTTATGTCAAATGATACCGCCGCCTGCGTAGATGGTACAACAATAACTAGGTTAGAATCTTTTTAATTATTTGGATCATATAGTTACGTCCAACCTCAAGGATAGTACTGACATAGAAAGGAAACGTAGGGCTCTGTCGGTTTGAGCCAATATGATTGCTCGCAGGTTCGCGCGATGTTTAAGGGAGGTTAAACTCACTCTATTTAGTGTTTTGCACGTCTCTTTACACGTGCCTATGGAGGGACTACACGCAAAAGGCCTATGGAAATCTTCGGATCCAGTATAACAATGTATTCCGGGTGCTTATGGAGCTGTCCCGTCGCTGCAGCGCATCAGCAATGTTTGCTCTAACTCATGTAGCTTGTTTTTAAGCAACTATGAATAAAAGAGCTGCATCTCTGGTGCACAGGGTTAGGGTCAGCCCCAACGGCATTCTTAAAATGATAGGTGACAGAGTGAACAGTCATTATCTGCCCAGCAGCTAATTGACTGCTGGATATATATGCATTATATAGCATTAAGAAAAAATTAATAATTTAATATGCATGTATCCAATCTTAAGATAATAATAAAGTACTTAATTAAATTTTTTATAATAATTATAAAAAAATTAAATGCCTTAATGAGTGCTACTAGAAATTAAATAAATAATAATAAAAAAAATTCTATAACAGTAATTCACCATTATAAATATTATATTTTTCGAAAATGGCACTTGGTCTTTAAACTGTGATATTAGCCAAACAAACTGCTGCTGGGATAATAAAGAATTCTACTTACTTTTTTAATTGGTCCATAACCTTCAAACTCTCTCCGTAACTTCGATTCTGATGTGTCATAATTCTGTAAAGATATTTGAAGATGAAAATCAATCTATGTAAAAATAACCGTTGCCATGGTAGCTCGGAGCTATATGCTCGCTGTAATTTCACAGTAAGCAAGCAACCTAGGTTCCACCCCTGTCGGCACCAAGTGTCATAGAGTGAAGACTGCGCTTAAGTAAACACATTCCCGGACGCCCCCTGGTTAGATGGATTGACAATCTGTGCAAGGCAGCTGGCAGCAACTGGATGCATGAAGCTGATGACCTGGCTAAGTATTATGCCTTGAGAGACATATATCCAGCAATGGACTGCTCAGGCTGATGACGATGAATTTTAAGTGCCTACTTATCATGTGCTCATTGGCAAAGGAAAAGACCGTGAGGAAACTTGCATGTCTAAGAAATTGAAATAAAACATTTTGTCATGTTGTCCACCAACAGGGGGGCACCACACATTGAGACAGCGCCGTGGACACTTCCTTGCACTAAAACAACACATATTGGGACATATAAAGGCAGTAACATTACTAATAAAGAATTTAAATTTTATAAGGATTTAATGTTTTTATAAATACAGTAATTGTAGTTTTAACAAATATAAGATTTGTTTAATCTTGTATTTATATAACTATAAGTCTTAAATTTTTAATAGTTTATGTTATATTTCTACATAATGTTTGGCAATGTTTTTAGATTTAAATGTTGCGATATCTTATATGATTGTATGTGGCAAAGTACACCGAAAATTCAAGGAGGCACATGTAGTTTAAAATTAGACTATCTCTACCAACATAATAAAACATGAGATATCACAGCAGATGTTTGCTTTTTAGATGTTACCTTAATCAGTTACATTAAAGTCAGTTTTCATAATATAGAATAGAATAGAATAATTTTTATTAAATATAGATTATAATACATATTGAGTCATTCTTTTATTTACCACTGGTTCAGAAAATACCTCTGTCCTGGGAAGAACCAGCAAGAAACCCAGCGGGACTTTTTTTTAAACATATTTCACTTTACAATATATTTTTTTTGTACAAATTTTTAATGAGCTTTAATAGAACCAGCATGGTGGCGATCACTTCATTCCCAGGGTTTTTTACACTTATATATTCTTTGATATTATAATATCCCTTTTTGTACAATTTTTCTTTAATAAAACATTTAAAACTTATTTATTGACAAATTTTGAACATTTTCTGGGATTTTGTTGTAAAAGCCCCATTAATATTGCCCCATAAATGAATTACTAATTCTGTGGAGTCTAGTAACTGGTATTACAAGCTTATGTTTGTTCCTAGTGTTTAAAGTATGAACATCTTTATTATTATCAAAACTATTTATATTTTTATGGACATACATTACATTTTCATAAATCTATTGTGATGCCAAAGTTAATGTTTATTTCTTCAAATTTTTCTCTAAGGGACTCATTACAATTTAAGTTATAAATCACCCGTACGGCTCTCTTTTGCAAAACAAATATAACTTTGATATCAGTCGCATTACCCATAACAAAATTCCATAAGACCTCACGCTATGAAAGTAACTAAAATAAACGAATCTCGCTGTCTCAACATTGGTGAGACTTCTAATCTTTCTTACAGCATATGTTGCAGAACTAAGTCTGCTTGCTAATTTAGATATATAGGGGCCCCATTGAAGCCTCGCATCAATAGTAATAGCAAAAAAAACAGTGTCCACAAGACTAAGTTTTAGGCAATACAATATATTTTAGGCATTTACATCAATACCATCAGTTCAGCAGCAGATTTTTGACGCTTTATGGGTGCGCAGAAAATCAATTTTTTGTCATTAGAAACTATGAATTCACCCTTTTTTAAATCATTATGAAAGTTGAAGATTTTCCTTGGTGAATTATGATGGCCAAAACACAATTGACACATTTAGGCTAGATACAAAAAAATCGCAGTTTCCTCAAAATCTACAATTTTAGGTATGTCCATTAAGGGAAAAAGCAGTTTTATTGAAACTTAATTAAAGCAATTTCAATTAAATTCTGTCACTATGTGTTCACCAGTATATACTAGGGAAATTATGGGTTTATTTTCCAATAAAAGAGTATATTTCATTTTAAAAAGAAATATCAAATAAATATAGTGCAATAAAATTGCACATGGGCAGGCCAAGCAGGAGCATATCGCCGCTCCTTACTCGTGACCACAATACTATTTCGCCTTAATGTCATGAGAGGTAACAAAGGGAAATGAAACGTAAACGTAGCAATTCAAAATAAATAAAAACTGCAGTTGCATACAACTGTTGCAACTGTACCCTCCTACCAAGTATGTATGTATGTATAAGATGAGATGGAGATGCATGAATTCTCATATACCTACCTCTAACACACTTTTTCATTTATATTTTTCAATATAAAATTAGTCTACTTACAATTCGTGCTACAAACAACGTCTTGAATGGGTCAGTGGTAGACACAGGATTTGAAGCTGGATCCCACAGGGCAATCTCCTGTTCCAGTCGGTAAGCCGTCTGCTCAGCCCTTTCGCGTCTCCGCCGTTCCAATCGCTCCTCGCGTGTCTCCACCCGCGTCGGGGGCGGAGTCTCCGAAGGATGCTGTTCATAATATATTTCAGATTTTTAGGAATATTGCATACAGCACATTAATTGATTTTCTTTCTTTCATGGCGTTCCATTTATCGTTAAGATTATTTTTTAACGGATTTGTATGTCAATAAGCATTTCAAAAATTCAGCTCGTATTAATCTAAAACTTTTTTTTATAGAATATAGTGACAAACGAGCACACAGTGCATCTGATGGTAAGTGCATAATGTAGTCCATAAAACTATTTTAAAAACTTAACAAATGTGTTTGGTGAATTATTGTTTTCTAAAACTACATTGCCAGCAAGACACCGAAAAGGAAATCATAACTAACCTCAAATAAATTGAGAAAAGCACCAACTCCATCGTAGCCTTTTTGTTTTTTCTCGTGCGGAAGCTTTGCTGCCGGAGGTAAGTAAGGGATTGGGTCCCTCGCCGCAAACAAAGCCAGTAAATTTGGAGGTAAGAACTGCGTCATTTTGCACTAATCACCATGCCGTGGAATTGTTTCACTAGCCGCACAATTACTGTTTCATAATCACATATGTATTACTGATGTTAAATATAAGCACTAGGTTTAGCGATTGTTGTTCTGATCATTAATTTTATTTTAAAACCTTGTATACATATAACGTTACTAATTAGAACGTAACAATCAGTTCAACAAGAAGCGTTGTTGTCCGCCATTACAAGATAGGCTTAGGCTAAAAACATCGACATATCGATATTTTCTCATAAAAATATCGATATATATCATCAATATTATTAATCGCGATATATCGATATTTATTAAAATGTATTACATGAAGTAACAAAAGAAACTACAAAGCATTCATGTGCGGTTGTAATTTTTTTCGTCGTCCAATTGTCAGCAATTAAATAATTAAATTTTAGGCTTTATCATAATACATCATGCATATGGAGACGATATATCGATATTTATCACGAGTTATATATCGATATTGTTTAAAACTATCGACACGATATATATCGATATTTTTTTCGCTTGCCCATCCCTATTACAAGATTAAACATACAGGCTAATAAAATTATGATCACAGATTCACAGACTAATATGATGGATGATTACACAGTACACACCAAAGAGTATAGCAACATAGGCACACGGGCACAGGCTAATATAATGTTTACGCACATAGATATAGTATACATTAGATTGGCGATAGAGTGATTAGGGTGAGACCAAAAACGAAATATACCGGTGTGAGTGAAATGTGCATGAGTGCGAGACGAATAGTGCTGCGCCATACATCAACTTCAATTATCGACATAGAGCGCTGTGTCCGTGTCATAAAATGAATATTTTTGTTTGAGGGCATAAAAATAAACCTACAAACAAAATGTTTGTGATATTTATTTTCCACCAAAAATAATTAATTTATTGTAAAAATGTCGTAAGCTCTCTTTAGAGGTATTTTGTAATTTTGTTTCATACTTCAATCTAATAATCAAATAAGTTTCGATTATTAATTTGATAATTAAGTGTTTATGGTTCTATATTGCTGACGAATTATATATATGTATGTCAAGTATGTAAAAAATTATTTGCAGGACACAAGGCATTCGTTTACTTATTTTCGAAACATATTTTCGTTTACAATTTTTCCTTTCATATGTTTTCGGAAAACTCGTTCAGAATGAATACCTATCTCATAAACGTCTTGAGAGGGATAAACAGAAATAAACAGCAGTGCTTACACTGCCGCGTTCCGGCCCATTGTGTTTAGAGAGCCTTTATAATTATTTAAGGCATTTTGTCTTAGTCCTCAGGGGTGAAAACACATTTGTAGCTTTCTTTGTTTGAAGCTGACTGTAGACGGGTTTTTTTTTATTACGTTTTTAACGTTTTCGTTATAATATAAAACTGTATTGACAAACAAACCTACCAATTCGATTGATGGTAAGTGGTTACTGCAGTCCATGGAGTACTTGGAGAATGGAGGACTTGCAACCAACTTCGAACGAAGAAGGCTACAAATTCGTTTTCACCTCTGAGGATAATATGAAATATCTCTTTGTGCACTTCTATGAAGCAAATAATTTTTGTTCAAAGTACTTGCTACGTATAGTTGAATATTTTTTGGGAACCCAGTCTTCTCTATTTATCATTTTTAACCATTTTTGTCTAACCTCAATATTTTTTGGAAATCTGAGACATTATTAGAATTTAAATTAGCTCATTAAAGTATTCACTATAATGCCATTTGGCTACGAAACTCTAAAAATTAAAAATAGAAAATTAAAAAAATTACGAAGTTACAAGAGGCTGCATCCAAAGATATGTCTTTGCCTGTTAGAAACATATTATCGATAAGATGATATTGATAGTGTCAATCTCTACAAAGATTAGATCAGAAATAGCGGGAATTCATGTATTTGTTATTATTTTTAATATAATTCTTACGCATTTAGAGCATTATCGTAATAAAATGCGATATTTTTCCCTATTCATTTGT
This sequence comes from Parnassius orleans, assembly GCA_029286625.1. Classification (NCBI taxonomy): domain Eukaryota; kingdom Metazoa; phylum Arthropoda; class Insecta; order Lepidoptera; family Papilionidae; genus Parnassius; species Parnassius orleans. Next base: position 17,401 of record JAGSMP010001926.1, read on the forward strand.
GTATAAAACATTTGTACCAGTTCTAAAATATTGCATTTAGAGTGCTAAATATTTTAATTGTACTTACGTGTGAAATGTATAATTTTGTGAATTTTCCTTTCTTGATGAACTGAATTCAGGTACTGCACACGTCAGCATATTTAAATCACGCCTTTTAAACAGTTATTAATACTTCAAAATCAAAGATATCGCGAAAATAAGCGGGATTTGTTTCGTTAACGATTGACATCAGCCCGATATAGGCCTATAGCGTGTACGTGTATGGTCTAGCCATTCTATCTCGTTCTAACGTAAGCATATGCTATGCCCTTTCTCTTTTACATTGCCAATCTAACGTATGTATATACTAAATCTATGTTTACGTATGACATAGGCATATTCTATTTTAATTTATTTATTGTTACCTAGAATAATCCGAGTAGATTTACCTTTTTTCTATAGAATCATAAAGCAAAACGTGATTTCTCCATACCTATTCATTCAAAACATGATTTGTCCAAATTGTTTTAAAAAAAAAACAATCTAATTTTGTATGGTACAATATTTGAAACTAATTAGTAAAATGAAATATATCTAAGAACTACCAGAAAGAAATAAAAAAGGTCATAATTAGTTTTTTAATTTATATAAAGTTTTTTTTTTGGATTCCCAGCAATCTGATATGAGTGACAAATAACGTTTTAAATTTTAGCTTCTCATATATAAAACGTAACTTCGTATTAGTTTGTGAAACGTAGTGACCAAAGCTTGGAGTAAATCCATAGACTTAGAACATACTGGCGTATAGAGCTATAGAGGACCTGATAACCCGAAACCGCGTTATTATATATATATATAAACAAATTATTTGTCATTGTGTGCCACAAACTAATAAGAAGAGTACTTACCTACTTCAAATAACCACTATTATACTCAAAAAAAATATTCAAAATAACTAGGAGCTCATTCCTTGCTTGCCGACTTGTGCCGACCTATCCTTTTCTATCTTACTATATTTCCTTATGGAACTTTCTTCTCCATTGCACACTGTGGCAGTCTATAAATTCTAAGTCTATGGAGTATATCTCAGGAATAAATGAATATAGATTTTAAGTACTGATTAATGTTAATGAGGGCTAAATGTATGAGTTTGATACTTAGTCCAAGAATGAGAGCCATAGATAAATAAATATGTAGCAAGCTAAGGCCTGATGAGGGCATCCACGACCTTTTTTGTGATTCGAGTGGTGCCACTTAGGAATGAGGTGAAATATTTGACGATAATTTCTTAGGAAATGTAAGAGTTTATGTTTCTTTCTTTTTTTTATTAATTAGATTGAAAATGAATAAAACAAACGAATACTTCCTAAAAGTAGAAAAAAAAGAGTAATAAATGTGAAAAATATTAAGGAGTAAACGACTAAGGTATTGCTTAACCCCTCAAGTGTTACGCCATTTTATGTTTTTACGCGTCAAGTGTCAGGGGCCGTTCGGGAGATCTCGCGATACCGGTAGGCGCTAATGTAAACAATGATATCTTTTTAATTTTGTATGCCAGCTATGTATAAAAGTTATACGCATAGATTCGTTATGAATTAAGATATTTGATTCTACTTTATAAATATTAAATTATGTTTTATAATATTATCAATCTCGGTATATATATGTATAGACGTAATTTTGCCGATTTCTTGTACATAAAGTGTAAGGATTATGAAACTAAACCATTATATAAAAAGGTATTTGTTTTATTTGCATAACAATACAACATTATATCAAAAGATATTAAAAAATGACACTCCTTCAATACATTTTTTCACGCCATAAACTTTTTAATATCTACTTCCTTTTACGCGGAAAATTAAAAACCGGTTAAAATAATCGAAAATGTTCAGTTCAAATACGTTTGAAACATAGACTTAGAATATACTGGCGTATATATTCTAAGTCAATGGTTTGAAAACGTAACATTACGGCCTTTTCTTTAATCTATGTTTAACATAGATTAAAGACAAAACTGTTAATATGAAATGGCCACACGGGGTCGGCTGACACACGGGCATGCATGCGCTGTCAACCCGCCACGGGCGTCATGACTCTTGAGGGGTTAATAGTGCATATCGGTGTAAGAAATCTTTTTAGCGTTGCATTAGCCGCTTTCCTTCTTTCGTGCATAGTGTCAATGACTTATCTAATATAATTTTAAATAATAAAATATACCTGTGCATTGCTCGAGGCAAGGCAGACATAGCGAACACACTGTCCAAGCTCAAATGTTCCACTGAAAGTTAACCAGCAAAAGAGTGGGATATTTCGTTTTACGGGTGTGGAGAAAGATTTGTATCTCTCCATAGTGACTAAGATCAGTCCCGCCTTCCAGCTGTTTCGATTAAGGAATATAGTCACTGGCTACAAGATTTACGATCAAATAATCGTGACACATTACTTGATGGGGCAACTTGCGCATAAATAAAGGAATCTGACTATGAGCAGCAATCTGTCAATCCCATCGGTGCCTCGTAATGTTGGCGACAATGTGTTTGAGCTCAATGAACCTTCATGTAAGAAAAGTACTGGTTGGTCGTTCCGTCACGGTTCTTTGAACGATGTTATCCGATGAGATCTAATCGCTATAAATGTTCCCTCGGATTTAGTCTTATGGAATGTATAGAGACGATGGCAGGAGAACCGGTGATGAATTTAGTCCCTAGGAAGAGGTAAAGCACTAATGTGGGGTGTTACATGCGTAGATACTTTGTCAGATACATATCTCATGGGTACCTCGCTTATAGCCGGGACTTTATCAGAGACAGCTGAACTATGTAAGTGTTGCAAGTATGAGTTTCTGAAAAATGACTGTATATTTGTGCCATTTGCTGTAAAGACTATCGGTCTGTGGCGTGCACGTGTGATGAAGTTCCCAGAAGAACTGTATTCATGACTTGTCGTTGCTGCTGGTGAGGAGGGTTGGTTCATATACAGTGCGGAAACGCAGCCAGCGCGGTCATTGATGACCTATGTTTTGCCAGTGTTGGAACACAAAAACATGAACTTCTGGTAATTTATCGGCGATGTCGTGTAAGCAATACAGAAACCAATAATAATAGGTCAAAAATTCAATGTTCCAGATTTAAATTGCCCCTTTGTGTAGTACCATGTTTTGGTAAGTAAAAAAAGTAAAGTTACAGCCTATATACGTCCCACTGCTGGGCACAGGCCTCCTCTCATTTCTGAGAGGGTTTTAGAAACAGAATCCGCCGCTGCCCCAATGCGTGTTGGCGAACTTCACATGTCTTAAATTTTTTTTTTGATTTCTCAGACATGCAGGTTTCACGATGTTTTCCTTCACCGCCGAGCACGTGGTAAATCAGCACGTAAAGTACGGTCAATGAATTTCATTGGTGCCGGTGGGGCGGAACCGGTTGCTCGCGTACTGTGAAACACAGCGAGCGCTAACCATCTGAGCTACCACGGCTCAGATGGTTACGCTCGCTGTTTTGATACGTATAAATAGAAAATTAAATCGTTATGGTGGAATCATAAATTACTTAATAATATTTAAAGTCAGATAAATACCTTTTATGTAGACTTCTATTAGGGTAGTTAACGTGCATGCTATTGTAAAAACTAGGTAAGTAACATGAAAAAAAATCGGTTATGACAGGAATATTGCTATTTCATATTCAGATCTATACATTCTTTCAAGCAAAACATGAATAAACAATGAATGCAGACAAAGGTTTGAAGTACGTAAGATAAAGAAAATAAGCGTCAAATTCTTTGGTTTTGTCGTGCTACATTTTATAGAAACAGATTTTTTAACACGTTTTTATTAGCTTGGTATGTATCTATGTAACGGAATTTTGAATGTGATTTTCATCCCCTAAAACGTCGGAATGATTGGAAACTTCGCACTTACAAGGACTGCAATAATTTAAATAGTTTGTCCCGTTATCCTTGCCAGCATCCAGAGTATTTGCAAATAACTCATAAAGCAACTACGATTTCTGCCAGTTCAATCTACTGTAAGCCGCTTAAAAGAACTTCGTTCCAAAAAAACACGCTTTTGTAGTTAGCCGCACCAAAAAATTGAAAATAAATAATAGTTTAAAAAAATAAAAAAACACGCTTTTGTAGATAACCGAACTAAAAAGTAGAAAATAATTTTCAATAAGTTTAAAATAAGAAAATAGTGATTAACATAAAAATTCATTTTATTAAAAAAAAGCGTAGCGTGCTTGATGTCATTTGTTGTAAACATTTTTGTGGATATTTGTAAAATTAGCGTCACTATAAAAATATCTGATAAAACTCCCATGCTTTTTACAATAAAATGATTTTCTATGTTAATCACTATTCTTATTTAAACAATGAAAAAATTATACTGGTCATTACAAAAGCGTGTTTTATTCTTTAAACTATTATTTATTTCTTTATCATAATTTGTAGATAAGTCTACTGAGGTGACGGCATCGTTAATGTTCCTTTGGCTAGAATGAATTTTCTAGCACTTTCTGCGTAAATTAAACCCAAATTTAGCATATATTTTATAAATTTGCTGTCCAGCGGCTTCTACTGGTGATGATCTACTTAATGACTACAAAGATCCTGACTAAATCCCACGTACGCAAAATGTATAAAATATGGATGACTCCACAGGTGCCGTCACAGGTGCCGTGACAGCAATTCCCTCGTTGCCGACCGGCAAAACTGCATGTGTGTGCGTGTTGCAGCCGTGTGCGTGTGTGCGGGCCGAATTAGAAGGGACGTTGAGATTGAGACTCGAAATTGACTTCAAATGATGACGTCTTCTCGTTCATGCGGAATAGTTGAAATATTTTTAGTACATTTCCAACTTTTAAAATAGGGTATAATATGTTCCTTCTAAGTATTTTATTTTTAAGATTGGGTGAATTCAAAATTGACTTCTGCGTTGATTATATTTTCGTCTTATCTGTAATAGATATAACAAACAAATACGACGACTTGACGAGACTATTTTTACGTGCTGTAGAACTGAAGTCTGTTTTAGTTCTTCCCAAAACCGAGCGTAGAACGGCAACAGCACCGGCGCAGTGGAAAACGAACCACGGCGTAGCCGTGCCGTTACCGTGCCGGCAAATGGGAAACCACCCAATGCCTCGTTTCCAGTAAAAAGGGTCTCCGGTCCGGTCTAGTGAAAGCGTGGTCGTATTTCACAAAAACTCGGTCGAGCCGACTCATTTATGCTACAAGCATAATATTATAGCTGCAGCGTGGCTCTACCACGAATTTCTTCGCTTTGCTTCAATTTATTCGCTTCAGTACGATTAAGGCATTATTTAAAAAAAAAATTAAAATAACCACCACATTTTTTGAAGAAAAAGGGACACACAATACGTATATACACTATGTTATTTATATTAGACATACTAGAAGCCAAAGAATTCAATAGTTGATGATACAATATACAACGAACAAAGCATACCTATAGATCCAGTGTCATAAGAGTATCAGATTCTACTGCATTCACAAAAGCTTTACTAGTAAGAACTACAAAATACAAATAACTTAACTCGCTTTGTGAACTATAACATGACACCAGAACGATATTGTGTTAGAAATTTGAGCAAGTTTGTTGACAAAGCTTATTGCGCGTCACACTTTATCTCCAGAGGTGAAAATGGCCTGTGGCCAGTGCAGTGAATGATTGTTGCTACTCGTGATTTGAAATCCGTGCCTTTGTCAATGGTGGTGCATAACTACTGAGTGTTGTATATATATATATTTATCAATCAAAATTTCTATTATTATTATTAACAAGATTTATAGTTTAATTTTTAGACTGTAATTATTTGTATACTGCTCTATTTCCTACAAACTGCAACATATTCATTATTCACTTTATGTAAGAAATTCGTCAGTTTAAGGGCAACATAAATTTTCGGAAGCAAAATATATTTACAGTTCACTTTTTTTAATTTTTAGGTATTAATAGTATTCTATAAATAAAATATGATATTTCATTAAAAGATTAAAAGTCTAAAACTTACGCAAGTTTTGTTTACAAATATTTCATTTAAAGTAACAGTATACCATGTTTCTTTTTGTAAGCATATATTTATTTACAATATTTATTCGTAGTCAGAATCTAAGCAAAAGCTACATAGTCTACTTACGTTAGTTTTGGTCCGACTAAAATAAAAGTAACGTTTAGTAGCATGGTGTATGCATTTACAGTATTATTCCCTTGAAGATTTATCAAATCTGCTGTTCGTTACTCGATAATAAATTAAAAATAAAGCAGATAGGAAAAACACCTTTATATAGAACATAAAAAACTACTATTAAATATCAAATATTTTAAAAAGTCATATAAAATACCCAAATTACAAAGTGTAAAGAGCGCAAAATCGTTATTCGCTCTCCTGTAAACTTCCCTTTTTGAGTTACGATGTTATTCGATTTGGGTGTCGAAATGAAGACATAGCTTAAAAGGCAAGCATCCAAGCCAAAAAATCTTAATAACAAAAATTGACATTGACAGATTCCATTTTTTTTTCATTCAGAAAAGAAATCAGAATTCAAATCAGGGGGAGGAAAGTTGGTACTAAAAATTTGAAGTCTAAAATGTATGGAAACAAGCTCCCTCTTACGACGTTTCGCGAAAAAAGTTTGACGCCATTTTTAATAAAATGCCAAATGTCAACAGATATTCTGTTGTCAATCAACAGTCAACACTCAACAGCGCCATTTTCTAAAAGTGTGGAGTCACAGACTAGATAGAGAAACTAACGTTTCTCTATCTAGTCTGTGACTCCACAAACCCAACTCCACGTAACGTGTGGAGTGCGCATAAGCATCACGATCACGAGATTTAGTTTATTAACCTAATAATTTTCTTTGTTCTTATTAATATTTTTGTTACATTCCATTAATTACTGTTATTTCGTTCTTACGATGTCGTCACGAAAAGAGATTTGTGTTTTTGGATGCGACAAATTAGGTAAGAAATATTTGAAAACCTATCACTTATACATATTGATAATTCAACGAATGCGGTCAACATTTTTAAAACAATCAAAATAAATTGTGGAAAGGTTAGTTGCAATTACAATTTCACACTGAAATAAATTCGTAACAACTTTTAATTTTGAATCATGCATGTCACAAGCTCTTTACTCTGTGTAATATGTATTAACCTCTCAGGCCTTGACATTTTATTGGGCCAACTTAGTCAGACCTATGGTCAAGTCAAAGAGTATAGTAGGTCAGGCCAAAGACAATATTTTTTTGTAAATGATGGTAAATATAACTTAGAGTCATTACTATGTTCTTATCCAAAAATAAAAAATTATCAAGAATTAAAATATCGCATTACTTGTATGAAGGTCAAGTGAACGCTAGAGAAACGACGATTGCAAGACGTTGTCGATAAATAAAATGTTTTGAGAAATTATCAATTACCGTGTAGTGTGTATAAATATTCATATCATACTGTGGGTGTCGTAAGAGGGGACTAGACTGAGGTGTTATTTTTAATAACCGTGACGGATGCTCTAGTTCCATATTTTCCGAACCGTGGTAAATAAAAATGACTTTCAATAAGTATTATGTAATAATCAATATTGAATAAAATACCATTCTATTCTATTCATAAAAATAACAGTAAAATATCACTTTGTCACGTCCATTACTCATTAGACATGATTAATAAAACCGACATTAGACATGGACCAAAACGTTATTTTTCACCGTGACGTTATTAACCCATTCATTGCGGTGCACGCACAACGGCGTTATTTAAATTGCCATTCTTAGGCGCATGACGCCGATCGGCCTAAATTATATTTTAGCCATAATTGGCCAATTTCTATTCTAAAGGGATATACTTTTATATGTGCATGTTTTACATACATACATCATTATAGTCGCAGTTTCTGTAAATAATGATTTTAGAAAATAACAAAACTATCCTCAGGCGCGGAAAACGCCGAACGGCGTCTTCAAGGTTATCAACATTAAAACATTTTGATTAAATATTTATTTTGCTATTTTATTTTATGGAATTAAAAAACAGTTATATAGGCTTTCTTTTCGCGAACCAATGGTCTCACCCGTCACTCAATAAACTCTGTGACGATGGTCGAGCCTCACCTTCAAGTCATTATTAATTATTAAGTGAAACAAATTACGCTGCAGTAGAAATAGTATGTAACTGAATACCCTTCTTGACGTTTTCTCTTCCCTTCAACTACTAATCCAAAACTCTACTTATTATACTTAGTACATTTAAAATAGTAGACTAAATACTATTATTAAAGTATTTTAACTTAAAAATCAGAAAAGGTTCAATCCTGGTCATATTTCAATAATTCCGAAAATATTAATATAAAAACCAATTTCTTTATTCAGTGTAATAAGAAATCTTTCTATAATGTGGAAAATATCCCTTACTTTATACTGAATAGAAAAGAAACAAATTCACTTACTATTTCCAGCCATATTTATGGTAAATAGGAAATTGCCAGTATTTTAATAAAACTGCACTGTTAATCAAAAATAACTTATTATATACAAATGAAATTTCGCCACTGAGTACGCAGTCACTTGCATGGCGTAATCTGATGAGCGTCAGTAAAATTCTGCCTAAATAAGCAGAAATAATTTTCGTAATGAAACGCCGATCGGCGTCAGTGTTTAAATATGAGATGCGTTAAACGCCTACCGGCGTTAGTTCTTTGAACCGCCGCACCTACGTAATAAGTGCGATTTTTGAGCCGCCTTGAATGGGTTAATCACTCATGATTAGAGGCGACAGGTGAAACAAATCAGAAGATGGGCAGCAGCGTCTTCCTAATAAAGACTAAAATAAAAACTGCGGTTGCCAACCGCTTACCAAACGTGGCAACTATGGAAAATATCCCGGCAATATATGGGGACGCTTATGATCTGTAGTGGACTTTAATAGACTAAAAGGACGAACATTTTTTTTATTTAGTCTCGGCGGAACGCGGGTGTTCCGTGCTATATTTAGAACAGCGTTGTCGTGCTGGGCGACATTTGCGGCAGTAAAATCTTGAGCTCTCTTTATTTCTATGACCCATGGCAGTAGTGGATTGTTACGACCTTATGATAAAGAATTGTTAAGGAAACAAAAGGAGAGGAAGGGGAGGTTAATTTTATTATTTGAAAAATATTTGTGTGTAAAGTCATCAAACATCAACATCAAACAATTTATTAAACAAGTCAATGGTTAAAACAGTAATAAATAACAAAACCAAAAGTTTCCTGAAAAGAAAAAATTCAAATATTATATGTCACTTTCACAACTAAAGCAAGTCGAACAACACCCCATATGTTAAAATCCATCAAGCAGTTTAGGCTACAGAGCGTGTAAAGAAAAATACATCCATACATGCGTACTCAAAAACATTACCGTCTTCTGAAGTAAAACATCACTGATGACTGACTGACAGTTCTACAGCGTACCGGTTCGTTTCTGTCGCTATATGAGACATGATGCTATCGTCCCAATATTGGCGGAATGCCTCATAAGCACTTCCGGACGGCGTGGTTGGCCCAGTTGTTTCCGCAAAACGTTTCTCTTTCACCTTGAAAGGTCATGGGGCGCCAATCAAAGTTAAGAAAGTCGCATCTTCGAATAGGGCCGCACGTCCAATGCCATCTGCCTCATCATCATTATCATTATCTACTTCCATCCTTCTCCTTTCGGTCCTCTCTCTAGCTTCTATTACCACCAGTCTCAAAATCCTATCTCGCAAATCCTCAGGCACATCATCATCTGTCACATACTTGTATAAGTTGGTCGCCGCGCCGCCACGATGAGGACGGGCGCGAGCACCGGGCGTCGACCGCCTCGTGCCCGTCGCCGGCCTGCTGTTACCCGCACGCCCCGCTCAGCACCACCACTCGAACTCGCCAACACCTCCTCGTGGAAAGTTCGTGTTCGTCCGCGAACAAGTACTTGTCGCCGTCAACCGCTCAACGACAACGACCACTTCTGGACTAAAACATTTCGCCTACAAGACATATATAAAAACAATATAATATAATTGAGTGCATATATATTTTATAAAATACTATATACAAACACAAAACAAAAATAGTTTTATTAAAAATAGCGATTTACATTCTGTAAATACAAGGAACAAGCATAAATAGATAGATTTTTTAGCGCACAATGAAGTGTTATCAGATAGATACAAAATTGCATTTTTTTTATTATAAACCATAAAATAGTAATAAAGATGCATAAAATAAAATGGTATATAAGTACATAGATAGGATGAATACATACTTATTAATATCTTTATATATAAAAATTATGTGTCACATTGTTTGTTTGCGATGAACTCAAAACAAACAAAATTGTTCTGCCCTTTTTTTTATATAAAAAAGTACAAATATATGTTTTAAAACTATTGCATATAACATAAATGTGCAATAAGTATAAACAAATACTGTAACTAGACAATAGAAGAATAATTATATACAAATGAATTAGATTGAATCAAAGATGAAAGTAGTAACAAGTTAGTTATACCAGTTACTAGACTCCAGAGTCAGTATAATTCCTTCATGGGGCAACATAGGTATATGTATTTATTAGAAAGTCCCAGAAAATATACAGACCTTATCAATGAGTTATAAATTTTTAGTAAGCAAAAATTGTTTAGTAAAGGTTTATTATACTACCAAAAGTACATGGTTGATGTTATTATCAACCATGTAATAAGAACCTGGGAATGAGGAGATTGCTACCATGCTGTTTCTAAATGTTTTCATACTAATGTTATTCTATAAAAGTTATTATTGTGTGAATTAATTCTATTTAAAAAGTCCTGCTGGGTTTCTTGCTGGTCACTCCCAGGACAGAGACTTTTCATATCTCTAATTTATAAGTGAAAATTTCAATGTATATAGACAGAATTTTACAAACTGTGGTAGCTTCTACTTGCATACATTTTTGAAAAAGCTTTAATACAAACATAATAACAAAATTTACTTACGGAAAAGGTGGTGACGATGCCAACGGCGGATTTTCTTGTGCTGGCTCGGTGGAAGATGCGGGTCCTAAAGGGAGATTTGGACACTCCAATTGCTGGCCATGTTTGATGAACATAGGATAACCTCATTGGAGTTACCTAAGTCCCCCTGATGCATATCCGTCTCCTGAAAAACATGTATGATAATAAGACATTTTAGATATGGATATGACATATTTATATGGTTATGAATTAAATTGACCAGGATGGTGCTGCTGCCTTTTATTTAGTAAGTGAGAAAATCTGGAGACCCTTTCCATAGACGCATGTTTGCGTTATATGATAGGTGTAGATAATTTATCATTTATCACCGCCAAGTTCTTGACTCAGGGGTGCTACTGAGACTTTCTTGACGGAAAAACTTAATAAATGATTTGACCCGACCCGGGATTCGAACCCGGGACCTCATGATCAGCAGTCACTTTATACATCCAGTATATGCACTCATATTTATAATCATAATATAGAAAAGAGTACAATAAATTACTTACAACAGAATATGAAAACATTTCTTCCTCTCTGTCACTGAGATATTCGTCGTCCGAGTCGCGAAATAGTTCGTCAAATTCCGGCATTTTTCTGAAAATGGATGTAGTACAGTACACACATTTGAACATTTTGTGTCTTCATGAGGCTCAAAAAGAGTTAATAGAAAGTTTATAAATTTACATATAACATAATATAAGAATATTATGAAATACCAAATTACTACACTCAAATAACTACTATGTAGAAAAAAAACACTCGAAATTTCATAAAGAAAAGAAATATATAACATTATTATATCGATATCGTAATAATATACACTGATTAGGAGCCTCTAATAAAAAAAATCAATCATAGGTATATATATAGTTTATTAGTTATTACGCTATCTTTGACCAACGCCATTTTTGTTGATAACAATTTCGCCATAATATTCACGATATTTCGAAATTATAACATAAAACGAGAGTAAATAATCTAAGCATAAAACGTAATTTTCGCACATTGGATTTTGTAAAATATGAAAATTTGTGTTTTTTACATGATTTATGGTGATAATTTATACCTTATATTTCATTTTCATTTACTTTTATTGACTATTTTACTTCATTATGTGAACGACAGTATTTGAAGTACCAATTTTATAAATTTAGTAAAAATTGTTACGAGACGAAATATATGCAAATAACTTTTTTTTAAACTGTGTAATTACTTACCTTTTGTATAAAAACTCACAACAACTTATAATTAATACAGTGGCTTATAATTAATACAGTGGCTTCTTGCACTCGCGCGGCGAAGTAGACGTACTGTAGTAAACGCGACGCATCATGGCGGAAACTATTAATTTGACGTAAATTCTCTTAATTTATAAAAGCGTAATTTAGTAACGAGACTAATTCTAATAAAAATTTAGAATTTGGTTGTATAATTCTTATAAATATCATTTAAAAGAAATTGTTTTGAGGGTCTAAAGGTGACATTTGACTATCTCTTGTGTACTCTAGACTTCAAAGTACAAAAGTACTTTGAAGTCTTTAAACACTGAATATGAACACGATAAGATGGAATATGTATTAAGACAGATGACAAAATTATTTTATTTTAATGTTTTACTCCTTACCTTACTGTATTTTAGCTTTAAGCAGTTGCATTTTTCTTTTAACACTAAACAATTAATTAAAGCAAATTATGATAAAATTTGTAGCACATTGATTTCTTATAATTTAATCATTAAAGTTTAGAATCTTCCTCATCATTTCAGCCCTTCACAAGTCCACTACTGAACATCCTTCTCCATTGACTGCCATAAAACATGTTCCTGAATCACTTTCCTTGTTAGAGTTTTTCATTTATGTTCTTAATTTATAATAAAATTAGTATTATTAAGTTATAGTTAATTATATTTATTGCTTGTTTTGTCTTTCTCAAAAATAAGTAAATATATAAGGTGTTCTTAACATATAAAAATGTCTGATGGAAAAGCAAGTACACCTTTTTAAACTTTAAAATCAAAACCAATTTTAAGACATAGATGAATTGGTGATAAATTCCTTAACTTTAAAATAAGTTATGTTCTAATTAATGGTATTTATTCCAGTTTATCTTACGATTTATATTATGTGGCTGAAATTAAACTTCTTATTAGGTATGTCAATCAAATTTCAGCCTGACGGCTGCCATTACACTCCATATATTTATATATCTAATTACAGCCCCATTAATTTCCTAAAAACAAAAGAAACTTGTAAATATAAAAAAATAGCTGCATTACTATGTCTATAGTCATATTTATACAAATCAAAAAGCCTAAAGATGAGCTAATGTAAAATATGCTTAATGTTATCAGGACCATAACTTCAAAAAATTAGGAAAATGAGCGTTTTCTGTTGCGTGTATGTTTTGATTTTAATTTAACACTTAGATTTATAACTGTGTGGTAATTTTTGAAATATACTCTAGTTATGAAGAATTTTTAAACAACGATATTTGTAGTTAAGACTACTAAAAATCTTATTTACAAAGTAAAAATTCTAAAAGGCTGGAATTAGGGGCATGACTGGTATTATTAGGGCTTCACCCTACTCATCAATAATTTGTAATGACCTTCACTCAAAGTCAAGCATATTTATAAATAAATAGCTGTGGTGTTATAAAATAATCTTTGTATTTTTATAGATTTCCATTGCATTATTTTTCAGGTGTATTTAGGAAAACATAAATTTCCTTGACACATCTACTGTGTCCCAAGAATATAAATGCTCCTAATACATACCTGACAGATCATACAAATCAGCCTCAACCTGTAGAAAAGAATGAGTGGTAAAAAGAATTAAATTCTATTTCAACTATTTTTTATAATCTCTAATTGGTAATTTCAATTGAGTACTTGCAGTGGCTACTTAAATCATATTATATGTTATACAATATAATAAGTGTACAAAATTGCTTACGAGACTTATAAACTTGATAACTTTATTAACTACTAACTACCATTAGGTAAACTGTATGCTCATTTGCCCTTACCAAGCAAAAAACCTGATGGTTATCAGATAGATAATTATAGATATATTATTTATTACAGCCTATACTGCTATGGTAACCGAGAGACCAGTATGTCAGATATTTCTTTTTCAATCAATTTCAAAAGTTACCTTAGAACTTTTCTAGGTGAACAGATTTTGATGATTCTTTTTATTTTTTATTGGAAGCTGGTGCTTTCTCATGCACATAACAGAGTCGCTATTTATTAAATGATTTTCGGGTAATTTTCTGTGCCCTGTACTATTATATTCTGTGCTTCTGTATAAAATTTGCCACAAAGAGAATACTTCAGTAAAGTTTCTTTACCAGTGAAAATCCTCAAATTAAAAGAAATACCTAACCTTGTACTAGACTTCCTGAAAGAGCCATTACTGACAAAAGGAAAAGATAATTCAAAATTTGTGTCCGAATCTGCTAATTGCAGACTTTTTGGGAAAATTTTGTGTTAATAATAATGTTGAAAATGTAGCAATCGAGGAATAAAGCAAAGAAAATTTAACACTGTAATTAAATGATAATAGATACGATCGGTGAATGTGATAAAATGTAGGCTACTTTTGAAATAGCAAGTTGGTATAATCTCCCAGCTTACTGATTCTAAAAGTTGACTTATCAGTGATTCTTAATATGTAAGTTTTTTCATTAGGTGCTTTTAATACAATTTTTGTTGTTTATAGAAGTCCTTTTGAAACAATTTTATGTTAAAAAGCTTTTCATATTCTTTGTAAGTTAATGAGAATAATTTTGTGCCAAATAACACTATAATTATTAACATTATAATTTTTGATCTCAATTAAGTTTTAAGTTTTGCTAAAGAATATATTTTAGAGTTTTCTATTTTAAGAATTGTTATGGCAAATAATAAGAACCAATATGTGATTTGATCTCACTGACAAAGTTTTATAAATAAAATATGTTAGTTAGTACATTTTTGTTCTTTTCTCCACTATTTAATGCATACTGCTCATCATGTTCTAACAAAAATATTTTATTCTTTAAAAGCAATAACATCCTTTACTGTACAATGAAATAATAAAAAAAATTCAAAACCTTGGCAAAAGGGCAGTATGGTTCGAAACCCCTTTTCTAACTTACTGCCATCTCGATTCAGTATAATTATTTTTCTTTAATTGTAATGTGTCATGTGTGTAGATTTAAACGTTGGGATAAACATCTGTCTTTATTAAAAAAAAACACTGCTGAATATAGGCTTCCCCATAGATTTCCTCATAGGATGATATTTATAATAATTGCCACACTTGGCAGGTGGGTTGGATAAGATTCAGGAAATAAAGTGATGAAACAATGTTCATCTGTCACTATATTCTGTGATTAAATTAATATTTTAATTTTCAATATTCACAGTGCCCAGTCTGCATCCATATGACCAGCCTTCAACATCACAGACAAATGTTAATGAAGGTATAGTATATAAGAACAGAATATAATAGAATCATTTTTAACGTATAGATTACATGTAATTCTTATTAAAAGTTTTTTACTATTACTACTGGTTCCGAAAAACCTTTGTCCTGGTGGAACCAAAAAGAAACAGTGGGACTTTTAGTATTGTATACAATTAGTAGGAAAACAGAAACACCATGGTAGTGCACCCATTGCCAGGGTTATTATCAATCATGTACTCTTTAGTGGCATAATAAATCTGTTAAACAATTTTGCTTAATAAAAATTTAAACTTTTGATAGATAAGGCCTGCATATTTTGTGCATATTAAGTGTATACATTGCCCATGAAGGAATTACTGGCTCTTTGGGTGAGTAACTGGTATAATAATGCTTGTTTCTAGTATTTACAGAATGTGCATCGCTATTTTTAATAAAACTATGTTTGTTCTTGTGTACATACATACAATTTTTGTAAATATATACTGAGAGGCCAAATTATATATTACTTTTCTTTTTTCTCTAAGAATTTCTTCGGACCTAAGTTATATATCGCTCTTATGACCTCTCCTGCAAAACAAAGATAGTTTCAATGTCATGCATTACTCCATAAGATTCCATGACATTACGCTATGGAGATGACTAAATTCTAATCTAGCTGTTTCAGCTCATGTAAGGCCTCTAATCTTTTTGTATAAGATTTTCTGATTTAAATATTTAATTCCTTATATTTTAGTATCAAACAATATTTCCTAACAATTTGCTTAGTAGGGAAGCAAATATAGTCTAATATAATATCATATAAAAATATAATCATTTATAACATTTATGTAAATTTCTACATTTTAAATTTCAATTTGAAAAAGCTAATGTATAAATTAAACATTTTCAGATAAACAGACGAAATCGGATACTACCAAAAATTATAAGTTGTTACAAAAGCACGCGAGAAGACTTAAATTTCAATTAAAGAAGTCTAGAAAAACTATAAAAGATTTTGAGACTTGTCTATCAAATGCAGAAAAAATGAGTAATCAAGTAGCATTTGAGATCACCAAAAAAAGACATTGCAGAAAGGTTTTGTTATAGCTGTTTAGAATCATTTATTGTAAAAATATTATTATTGTATTTTGTATTGTGAAAGCTGTTAAGAATAACTTATTATAGAAATATTGGTTTCATAATTTGTATTGTCTAAGCTGTTAAGAATCATTTATTGTAAAAATATTAGTTTCATACTTTGTATTGTGTGAATGCTGTGTTATATGAATCATTTATTGTAAAAATGTTAATTTGTGTGTGTCGCAGTAAGAATATCCACCACCCCATATCATTCCGTAGGTGTCTTAAGAGGCGACAGAGGGAAACAAATCAGAAGATGGGACAGTAATGTCTCCTAATACTAAACAACTAAAATTAAAAGCTGCGGTTGAAACCCACTTGCCAAACTTTGCAACTATGGTAAATATCTCTTTTATGAGGAGATTGTTGAAGCTGTGTTATGATGAATCATTTATTTAATTATACAAATATTATTTCATATTTTCTATTGTCAAAGCTGTTATGAATACCAAGCCCTCTTATTTTTTCGCCAGTTTTTTTGCTGTGGACTACGGTTCAGTCCCAACTTTTAGTTCCTCTTGGGCGGGCAGCGTTGGTTGGTTGACGCTCACCGCACAGCGTTGGCCTGTGTGGTCGTGTACCTCACCCATTTTTTTAAATATATGAGAGAGTGAGTCCTTGTATCGTGTATTTTAATATAAATATTGTAAGCCTTTTCCAAGCGGGAAGGTATTTATTACCTTTACAAAGATCAATATACTGATTACCTGTTCACGTATATTTTCTTTTTAATATAGTTGTATTTTATAGACGGCCATTTTATAATATACAATAGAGGGGGGAGGGTTATTATAAAAATATTTCTTATTTTGTATTAACACGTTGCCTGTCCGTGCATTATATATAATGCATTTTTGGCTGCTGCTGTGACGTCCGTGCTTTATCGATAATGCACGAGCCTATTCTTTTTGGAAGAGCTTTTGTAGACTGGACGTGAGCTACGTCTTTAATATTTTGCAGGCGTATGAGCAGTGAATTGGGAATAATAAAACACCAATGTCCCGCGAATTTTTTTATTGGTTGGTAACATGACTGGGTTATTGATCATTATTTGAATAAAGTACACTGCAATTAGTGAGATTCATTATAACATTGTAAGCAAAATGGTTTTTACATGGAATGCACTCGGTTGTAACTTCATGAAGTCTTCTTCCTTGCATCAGTGGCTGTGAATCGATTCTTTCAGCTTTTTTGTAGCAACTGGCACAACGTTTTGCCAAATTTTTCCATTAGCTTTCTTGGGTATTTTCGTTAACTTGTGACTTGTATGGGGCCATAAAGATCTGTGAAACTGGAACGAAAAGTTCTCAGTTACCATGATAATTTCTTTATAATGTTTTGATGACCATCAGAACCTTCAATTTTGACTGTGGGTGCAACTCGTTATATATCAGAATGGCATTCACTACACTTATAGAAACAAGGTCCAGCAATTTTCTTATACCAAACAGAGGTTTTCCTCTTGGTAATTGTAACACTAGCTGATCAGCCAAGTCTATGCCTTTCTTCCCTTTATGTAGGTCAGCACCATAGTGGCTTCAAAACTCTTCGAAAACCAGTTGACATTCGCATTTCATGGTCGTAACACGTCGACAACGCACATCCGTTTATCATGCCATTTTAGGATGGTGCAAAAGTTGTTCTGCTGCAGAAATTTGGCCTTTTCTAACGTTGCTGAACCACTTCTCGGGGCAGTTCTCGACGGTTTTGCGTATTGTTCCACACAAATCAGTACCTTGTTCTTTTAGGTTTTGCTAAAGGTATGCTAGTGTAGTAATTGTCCGTTATTAGGATTCTTCCTTCTTTAAGCAAATCTTTGCACAAACTAACAACAACTGACCCGGTTTATCTAATCCAGCTATTTGGTCGTCTTGACGGGAATAATGATAACGCCAGGTATAACAACTGTCAGTACATAATTTATAAATTTTTATGCCGTACTTATGAGATTTTTGTGGGTTGTAAGTTCGAAAATAATTCTTCCCTAAAACCAACCATCGACTCGTCGACTACTATACATTCTCCGGGGTAAATATTTTTCGCCAGTTTTTGTTAGTTTGTCGATGGTGGCTGTATTTTATATAAAGTGCTTTATTCACAGGTGTTGATTATCTACAAAGTGCCAGCATTTCAGTATCAGCGAATTTATTGTAGGACATATTTATCTCGTGAAGAAGTGGATGATAGTATAATTTGTCCTTTTTCCAGTAGTTTTCGAGCGTTGGAAAATTTATGACTCCCGTCAGTAAATAAACACCTAAGAACTTTCTCATTTCATCTCCTGTTATTGGTTTCCATCTCCTTAGACGACTGTTGGGCGTCAAATCATTCACTGTGGTTTGCAAAGCGTATCTATTGGTTTCGACTACCATAAATTCAATTATGTCTTCATCGAAAATGTGGGTGAAAATCGTCCATAAGTCAGATTGATCAGAAAATAAGCGTTCCTGGCGTTTGCCTTCATTATAACCAGTAAAAACTTGCCGTGGCAAATTACTTATCTCACTCTGCCATTCAGTACTAAGCTGGGGGATATGTGGAGCAGAAAAAATGGAATCAGCAGGAGACATATGCAAATCATCAGCAGGAGACATTTGCAAATCATCAGCAGGCAAACCAGAACTACCAGCATTTACTTCATCCGGCTGAGAAGAAAACTAGCAGGGTGACATTCAAGCTCGTCATTATCAGAAGCAGAAGCGACTATGTTACCGATTGTGCAATAGCGGCGTTTACATTCTGTGTATTAGTAATATCAATAAATTGTTGAATACTAATCAGATCGTCCTCCACCGAAAGCAAAGGGATATCTTGTGCATTATATACGTATGTACCTGAATGTAAATCTTCTTCATCGTGTGAGTCAAATCTTCTAGTTGACTTAGAATTGTCTTCACCATCACTATCTTCAAAATACGTCGCATTTGTTCATCAGATAGATGTTTAGAGGCATTTTCACTTCAAAACAATAACAAGAACCAACGAAAAATTCGAATGATGTTTACCAACAAAAAACGGTTAAAATGACATATGATAATGAAAATTTTGAATGACATTGACAATGATATGAACAAAAAGCAATAATAAGTTCATAAAAATTTATTTATTGTCTATGGATATAACAAAAATTTACATTAAACGTCCGTGCATTTTATGTAATCCACAATAGGGATGGGCAAGGGAAAAAAATATATCGATATATATCGAAACGATATTTTTAAACATTATCGATATATATCGCGTGATAAATATCGATATATCGATATATCGGCAGCATTTGCATGATGTAAAAATAAAGCCCAAAATTTTACATTGCTGACGGTTGGACGACGAAAAAAAAAAAACGACAACCACACATTTGTAGGTCCTTTTGGTGTTTGATGTTCTACAATATTTTAAAATATATCGAAATTGATACGATTTCGATACTCGAAAATAAATATCGATATATCGATATATCGCGATTAAAAATATCGACGATATATATCGATATTTTTATAAGAAAATATCGATATTTCGATATATCGATATTTTTTGCCCAAGCCTAATCCACAATGTTCTTGCTACTACGTCTGTGCATTATTTGTAATGCACGGTATTCTAGCTGTCACGTCCGTGCATTAAAAATAATGCAATGCTGAAATTCAGTAAATGCAAAAGTTTTATTGAAAATCATTTGTACATTCTTTGTAAGTACATAAAATGAAACAGTTTGGCCGAAAAAAAAAATTGGACGTCATGACAACCTTATCCAAAGTACTCTGGACAGGCAACGTGTTAACAAAGTTGTGTTTATGAATCATTTATTGTAAAAAATGTTATTTTCATATTTTGTCTTGTGAAAATTCTATTGTTAGACATTAGTTTAATATTTTGTTATATCAAAGCTGTGTTTATGAATAATTTATTGTAAAAAATATTAGATTACCGTGTAGTGGCGGTCTAAGAATATCCACTACCCCATATTATCATCCCGTGGGTGTCGTCGTAAGAGGCGACAGAGGGAAACACATCAGCAGATGGACTGATCTTCCTAATAACTGCAGTTGCAAACCCACTTTTTAAGTTTACCGTTATGGTATTAGCTTAATATCTTGTAATGTTAAAGTTTGTTATGATTAATTTATTAAAATAAACTCATTTATTTATTAAAGTAATAAAGTTTACTATTTTTGTATATATGTAGCTGTGTTATTAATCTATTAATGATATAAACATTAGAATAAAAATATTAGTTTTGTGTTGTATTGGCAAAACTAGGTTAAATCTTGATCTATCTCCCTTAAGTTCAAAAAATATAGAATAATGTACTAATTATTTGTGTTTAATTCCATTCATGTTAAAAAAAATATCGTAGATAATTCCTATTTACAAATTATGAATCACACTATGTATTAGGATTAATTATCAACAACCGACTGTTAAATTAAACATTTGAAACATTTAGTTACTATGCAGTTATCATTAAAAAATGTTTCAAATGTTTAATTCGATGTTGATTGTCGATAATTAATCCTAGTACATAAAGTGTAATGAATTACCATGAACAGAAGTGTATATGTAGAGGTGCATGTGTTATACGCACGCACACATTCTCACTATATTGTGCCGAAACGACACCAGACGGCGCTAGTACTCCTCGGTTGACAGATTTCGCACGAGTGGGCTCTCTTTTCCTGTATAGGACAGTTATTATACTCTTTGATTCAAATTCAATAAGATATTGATACATCATAAGGCATTTCATCTAACCCGTTTCGAAGTAAATCGAAATTCCCAATTATTTTTAAAATAAAAGATGCACTGTATAGATGTTTTTGTCAAGGTATTAACTTGAAACTTGCTTGGCTGCCAAGTCATAGTGGCATACGTGACAACGAAATTGTCGATTCCTTAGCAAAACATGCACCTACTTCCGGTTCCCTCATGCATCATATCGTTTGCCTAATTCGTTAACCTGCTAAGTCCATTTTTGGCAAAATTTACTTTTTATACCGTTCAAAAAGTTCAGTCTAATATCTACCGTAACGTTTGAAGAATATCAGGGTATTTCTTTAGTAATCTGCGGCATGAATATATGGTCGCCAGTGGGCGGGGTGGGGGAGGGGCCCTACCCTAAAAATTAAGTGCCGGAAATCCCCCCTTTTTTTTAAATGATTTTTTAAAGTTTTGTGACCTATTGAGGCAAATAGTAATCTGCGGCATGAATATATGGTCGCCAGTGGGCGGGGAGGGGAAGAGTAGTGAACCTCCCTAAAGGGTTAAGTGCCGGAAACCTCCCCTTTTTTTTAAATGATTTTTTAAAGTTTTGTGACCTATTGAGGCAAAATTGATTTTGAGGGAAGAAACCGTGCGAATCAACACTATTTTGATTCTGCTTCTGCTCAGCGCTGCAGGAAGTGCAGCCGTTATCCTGCGTAACTAAGCACAGGCACCTAGCTCACCTGCGCAGCTTCGGCTGTTTGGTCGCCTTCGGCGACCAGCCTCAGCCGCTACGGCTCGTATGCTGCCTGCGCTTAGTTACAGCGGGCGAGGGCTGCTTTCCCTCCGCGCTTCGGGTTTTCATATACACTCTAGGGGTAGGCGGAAAGACCACGTGGAAAACAGGGTTGACAGATTCGGTTTTGTGATTTATACCTTCTGGTACTAGGGTTTGATCAAAACGACCAAATATAATATTATTAAAACATTTATTTATAAACATGTTTAATTGCTTTAATTAATTCCATAAAAGGATCTTTCTAATTGTTATATTGTTGTTGTGTGTTATTTTTTAAAACAGATACAGACCATGCTCTATTTCTATCTCTTTCTAATAATTATATTAATGTTTCGTTTTCGTATCATTTTAAATGGATATAACCTCAAAATTATAATTATCGATATCTCGAAAACTAAAGATTTCCGGCATAAAAAGCAGCTAGATGGTAATCAATAGCATCATTGCCTGTCAACTAAAGCTAAAATGAACACTTAAATCGTGCCGCAGATTACTAAAGCCGACCCAATATCAGCGATATTAGTCTAAAAATTACGTTTTCACAGTGGACTTACAGGCTGTACTAATGGCACCAAAATCGAATATCAGTAAGCTATACTATAAAACGAAGCTGCATGTTCACAACCTGTTTCATATGGAATGAAGTAGAAGGTGGATTTAATGCTGAAGAATTTGCCTCCATTTGGGTGGACTTTTTAGAAAACAAAGTAATACGTCCTGAAGTTAATGTTGAAGATGGGAAAAAAACAATTATAATTTACAGTGACGGTTGCACTTACCAAAATAGAAATAGTATTTTACCTAACGCTCTTTTGAATGTTGTCATGAGGCGCAAGAATATAGCTATAGAACAAAAAATTTTAGAGGTGGGTCACACCCAAATGGAGGCCGATTCAATGCATTCCACTATAGAACGTCACCTAAAGAACAAAGTCATAAACGTGCCAGCTGAATACATATCTATTGCTAAGCATGCTCGTAAATGCCCAGTGCCCTATTCTGTAACATATTTAAACCATACTTACTTCAAAAAATTCGACATAATTTAGTTTTATAAAAGTATTCGTCCAGGAAGATCCAAAGGGGATCTTAAGGTGACTGACATTCGTGCACTACGTTACGAAAGCAATGGATCAATTCTTTATAAAACTTGCTATAAGAATGAATGGAAAAATTTTACCCCAAAGGCGATCTTTGCAATATAATCCTTGCGAGATTACTGAACTATCTCAATTGCACCAGAATCCACGTAAAATTACTGCACGAAAATTTGAAGACTTGCAGCAAATAAAAAAGACACTTCTGACTATCATAAATATTATGATGGCTGGCCTCATGAGTAGAAAAAGAAGTCCCAATAAGTAGAATTTAAGTTTAATTACAACTTTACATTTTACCAAAGTTTCAGGTTGATCTCTAAATATTATTAACTTAAGATTTTTGGAATTTGTTTCTGTTTTATTTTATTGTTAATAATAATTGATTGTGAGACCTATAGTAGTAAAACAATATTAAATGACTGTCATTAATAATAATTAAATACTTAGGAGTGCAACTCGTAATACCACAAAACCAACACAATAACGTATACTAAAACTATAACAGATTGTTTATGAAAAGAGTCTATCCATAGACTTAGAATATACTAGCGTATAGACCACCTGACAGACCGAAAACGCGTGACCAATTTTGATTTGTCATTGTGTGCGTTAGCTAGTGATGTATATTTTACTTAAAAGGACTATCGAAAATGATTGTTAAGGAAGCGGTAAAAAAATTATAAAAAATTGTTTAGTGCATGAAGTTGAATAACTTCAAAAATTAACTGAATTTTACCATGATAGTTCTAAAATAATTAAAAAATATTCATATAACATGTTCCTGGGAATAAGCTGAACCTACCTGCCTTTTGTTGGATTTTAATTCAAATGTATAAAATCCCAGGTGACTTTACCGAAAAACCTAAAAAATCTCCCCAATAATCAGATCAGAATGTTGTATTTTCGAGCTATGATCTTTGGAGAAAATATTTACTGCCGTGGGCAGTTTCCCAAATTTATTTTTACATATTGTTAATATAAATAGGTAGATACTTAACTAAGTATATACCTATTTATATTATATATTTTATAAAATGTTTTGATGGGGAAACAAAAACGGGGACAGGGAGTACAACATAATGGCTGCTTTATTTTTCATATAAGTATTACTTGTAATAATTACAAACATTTAATAATTAATAATTAAATAGATTATAGAAGTTTATTTTAACATTCGACTTAAGTATGAAAGTAAACTTAATAATTTAAGGAAGGAAACTTGTAGGAATCAGTTAAATAAGATTGCTCTGTTTAAAGGCCAATATGTTTATGAGGCTTCATCATGCTTCATGTTTATATTCTTTCATCTGTCCCTGAAAAGTATAAAGTAATAATAAACTTATTATCTAAAAATATTTAAAAACATAATGATCTTAACACAGTAAAGTGCACTAAGTGTCTGAGGATACAGATGCACTCTCTATTCTCTCAATCTCGGTATGTTAAGAAAATGGTCATTCATTCATGGACTGACCGCGGCAAGTGCAACAATTTCGCAGATCTGTTGATCTGCGCAGCTATTATAACCACGAGTTCCTCTTCTCTACGAGTAACGCTGTAGGGTATAAACCACGCTATTTAAGCCCTCATGACAATGTTGTCGGCCATCAAGCATGAATCGGGCATTGACCGTTGTGAGTATCAAATACTATGGAATTTATACTATCACGTCTCATGCGCGGTCGTCTAGTAGCGCTTGAGGAGCATTACTAAATATCTATACCTAACTACGCTAAAAGGTTTATCGTTATGTTTTGGGAATATAATCCGAAGTTCCGAAGCTCCGCTCAACCCCTTGGGGAAAATAGCATGATGCTATGAATATTGTACTAGTGTGACCGTGAGGCTGTGCGGTTGGTTAAGCTAGGTTATACATTTATTTTGGTTGATAAATAGATAGTTAGGTTCATAATGGCTTAAAGAGGATAATCTCAAGATTTTTTTGTCTTTAATGTACTACAGTTTTATAATGTATGAAAATCTGTCTCTATATTTATCTAAAGTTTTGAAAGTTATATTTTTGAAGTCTTATTATAACAATATTTTACTTACTGGTACAAATAATGTAGAAATGACTCCTTTTAATAAAATTGTTTTTATTCTACTTTTTCTTTTATACTTCTCAAGAAAATGTTTGCTGCAAATTGTTGAGTTCTTCTTTGCATTCCAACCAACCCGTCCAATGAACCTTAACCACTTTTTCTAATTATAGAATCTGGAGGGAATCTGGAGGGAATCTGTTTGAAAAACGGCAAAATAAAATTACATTTTAGAACGCAAACCGAGGATTTATTTTCTTGTTGTGTAGGCAAATCTATAGATTCATTATAAACATTCAAGATAAATATCGACATTAATTTTGATATAGTTAAGTCAATCCCTAGCGTACATGTAAAATATTTTGTATAAAAATATATTTACCAAATTCATGCAAATTATCAACAACGTGACTTTTTTCTTTGCAAAATATCAAAATTAACAAAATAATTGAATATATTCTATATTTAAAACAGTATGTAACATAAATTTTAACCAAAAATAAACGCGTCATAACATTGACGATGTCTTGAGAATTTACCTGTGATATGTGAAATTATCAGGATTATTTCTATTATTTACAGCACACTCACTCACGGATCAATTAACCATTTTGGCAAAAAGTTACTTACTAAAAATAACCACTATTATACTTTAAAAAATTACAAAATATCTCGGAGGATTTTTAAAATATCAAGATAAATTATAGAAACCAACGGGATTTTCAAATTTTGATTGCTAAATTAATAAAGATATTATTCAGTTTTTCTTCGTCCTGTAAACTATGAAAAATGGAATTAGCAGGTTAACAATTAGGTCGACGATATGTTATAATATTATACTCATGACCTTATTTCTCTTGCGGAAATCAACAGATGTCAGATTGGAACTCTCTTTGGAAAAAACTCAGAAGTCATATGAATGTCATATGTAGAATTAGATTGGGACACACTTGTTCACCTGTATTTTTGGCAAAATTTAAGATTAAAGATAGCTCAATTTGTGGGTGTGGATTAGACGAAGGTACGATTGATCATAATTTTTTTAACTGCCCTAACCTCTCCGTTTCACTATACAATTTTCTTCCTAATTACATCCCTCGTCCTATAAATCTTAAGTCTTTGTTAAATTTAGTTTACACATAGAATTATTACGTATAGAAGCGCAGTCTAGTACAAAACACGAGCGTTAAAGTGAAGCAAGGTCATTATGTTAGTGGGCGCGAGTCGAATGTGCCTACGCTCGTCACACGCACACATACACGCCATTCAGTGATACCAGTTTCTGGCGTTTGCAATCAAATTGTGCAAATCACTATTTTATTGATTAATTTTAAATAATCGATATAATAAAGATTACGTATTGCGTACGAAAACATATTTTATGAGAATAATAAATGGAATAAAATAAACACGATAATGATGGTGCTAATATAACTTTATTATACATATTTTAATGGTACAAAAATGCAGACGTAATAAAATTTAAGAATATTAATAAACACAATTAATTTGCTCGAATACAATAAGCAAATCGTGTAATGTTTAATTTTAACTGACTTCAAAAAAGGAGAAGGTTCTCAATTCAGTGTATTTTTTTAATGTTTTACCTCAAATTCTGTTATTTCTAAACCGATTTAGATTTTTTATTTATTTACTATTTGATATACACACAGATTGATCCCATATACACGCTGAAATTTTAATGGTTGTTTTCCGAAGTCAAATGATTTTGTCTTGGTAGTACAAAGATTTATTAATATAAAAATTATTAGGATGCAAAATGGCAGATTTACAATAGAGAAAAACAAAACTCGAATGCGACCTCAAACCAATAGCAATATCTCGCGAGTAGGTTGGACGTGCAGGATAGCTTATGCCGTATTACTACGCGTAAGAATTTATTTAGCTCTGAATATTTATTAAAAATAAGTCATTATTTGTTAAAGAAGTAAGTGATATACATCCTCGAAATCGACATGACCCTGACCAACTTGTCCTAGATGTCATTCCTAGCTCGTTAAATATAACAAAATTGTCTTAATACGAGTATGTGTGTAAAAATATTTAATAAAATACCTAAAGAATTTAAATTATTAAGCGAAAGATTATATAACAAATATTTGTATAATTGGTTAAAAATTGAATGCTTTTATGATTTAAAAGATTTTTTTAAATAATTATTAAGATTATTTTTTTAATTTTAAATAATTATCTGTATTGTCATTATATACCTAAACATTTTAATTTGCATTGAGTCAGAATGCGGAAAACAACCACTAAAATTACAGCATGTATATACGAATTGATCTAGAATTGTCTTAGAAATCAGCGTACATACATAATTAATAACCTCTCCTTTTTGAGAGTCGGTTAAAAATAGACTATGTTTGGGTGTAAAGTGACATCTGCATAGTAAAGGCGTTCTTATTAATAATCTCTTGATGTAGTAAATAAAAATTTTTTTTATTCTATACTCTAAAACGTCGACTTGGTCAATGAACAAAGCAATAAAAATAAATTAAGTTGCTATAATATTTGCGTTAAAATGGCGTCGGCGGATCGCGATCAGCTGATCACTCCGTATTAGTTTTAAATAGGCACCCATTGTTAATATTATGTTAATACTTAGAGAAGTAGGTATCTACATATAAACATTTGAGTTTTACACAGAGCGTTGCGATTAAACGTTTTAAACACAAATAGAAAATAAATATTTTTAAAAGAAAATTGTGATTTTTTCCCCACAACTAGCAACATTTGTATTATGATAGCTCAGGTAAGTATTTTTTTAGTTTTACGTATTAATAATGAATTAAATATATGAACTTACCTGTGAAATGTAATACCATCACTTTTTTTATGTTTATCATCACTGTTGTGTCAATATTTTACAACACAAATGGTCATTTTTACAATTTTTCGCGAGCTCTTCTCCGTAAGACGTGACGTTGCGCACTGACGCGTCGCTGAGTGAACTTACGCGGTTGCGCGTTAGTTTTACTTGCTTCACTTTCGATGCGCGTACTAGTATTCTATACGTAATAATTCTATGAGTTTACACTTCTTTTGTACAAACTCTATTAGACTTCATATCCATTAATAAGATTAAACTATAGTACTTTTGCCATTTAACTATATCCATTTTATTATATTATCAATAATTTTGTAAAACTAATATATGTTAATTCATTCGAAAATAACTACCTATGTAACTTCGTAACATAAAGCTAAGTAAGCATTTCTACGGAAACAGAGACTAGTCGAATACTCTGTGTGACTTTCATGAAATACTTGACGCTGGCAGAATCCATTGGAAATTGCCAAACTAGGAAAAAAAAAGAAAAAGATATTGATTCAAAAGTACTCTGTGATATTGATTTTGTGTTGCTACATTGGTATGTAGGATACATATATATACCTATATGTGGGTACATTGGTACCTACCTATATCCTACATTGCTAGTTGCATATAAAGATGAGACATACTTGCAAAATTTAATATCAGGGCTTCTAAGTACGAGTATGGAAAAATACCAGGGTCGAAAACCAGGTTTTAAAATATTTGAAAGTATTTGTTAGTGTCAATATATATGAATGACTAATTCGAGTCGGGCAACAATTTATACTGAACTTTTTTTTTTTTGTTAACGAACTTAAATATTTCCTTCCTACTTTTTGGCTTAGGACTACTAATTAATAAAAGTTTTAAAATTGTCTCTAAATTCAATATACACGCGAAATAACAATTTGAAAATTAGGTCACGGTCAGTAGGTTACGTAATCAGTTCACAATAACAACTGAATTTACAAAAAATCGAAACAAAACTTTTAACATAACATATATTTATTTATTATAGTTTCTATATAACATGTATATAGAAACATACAAGTATATTTCTTATTACTTACGCGACGTGTCGAGCCGCGGTGTCATATTTTGAAAACACTTGCATAGGAATTCGACCCGTTTTCCATGTTAGCCTACTATGAATAAGGAGCAAAGTCGTATAAATAAAAAAAAATACTTTGAAGTTCAAAGTATTTTTTTTTCACAAATACGATTGAATTTCTTATTCCTATCAAGATATAGATTATTTTCCCATAAAAGTATTTTCATATGTAGTGCTCAAGTTCTTCGAGCATCTGACTTACAGCACATACTTTACTTTCATACTTGCTTTATCTTAAGTATCTTTTGCTCGTAAAAGGGCGCCGTACTTTGAAGTGAAAACCTGGTAGCGTAAATACGTCTCATTGCGACGCGAGCGACGTATCCAGCCGTGGTGTAAAAATTTGAAAATACTTGCATAGGAATTTGACCCGTGTTCCATGTTATCCTACTATGAATAAGGAGCAAAGTCGTATAAATAAAAAAAAAATACTTTGAAGTTCAAAGTACTTTTCATTCACAAATTCGATTGAGTTTCTTATTGCCTTTGACATATGGATCATTTACCTATGCAAGTATTTTCATATGTAGTGTTCAAGTTCTTCGAACAACTAACAACACATACTTTCATACTTGCAAGTATTTTTTGCTCATACCAGGGCGCCGTACTTTGAAGTGAATACCTGGTTTTAAAATCTGGTAGCGTAAATACGTCTCATCTGTAGTTGAATAGTTGCTACAAATTTATTTGTCTATGGTTTTTCATAGCGTTAGCGAGGAAAATTAGCTTGCTCATAGAGATATAAATATACCTAGTTGGCCTAAAGGTCTAGATACCAGGCCATAAACTCCAAAAAAAAAATATACCTAGTCAGTGAGCTTGCTACATATCTATTTATCTATGGGGAAGATTTTTAGTTAGAAAAGTTTAGAGGTGCTTCTTTTTAACTATATTTAATATTAATTTAATAAGAGATAGATTAACCAATCTATGGATATTCCTGATAGTAGAAGAAGTAAAAAAAATGTGTATAAAAGCTAAAGAATACAGCACATTGAAGCATTGTTTTGTGTATATTTATATATAACCTAGAATCGAAACTTTTTAATGATGATGACACTGTGTGACGACCTGCGTAACTAACAACAAGTGATATCTGGTAAGCATAAGTATTAATTTTAATAAGTGCTGGCTGCAGCTATATAAGTAGTATAGTTGTGGCACGAATGGGTCGGCTCGACTGGGGAAGGACCTCACTCACGTATATTTCGTACGGTTAGTGTAGAGAACCGGAGATCCTTTTTATTGGAAACTATGCATTCCATCTTATTCCTCACGGCTGATAACGCATCTGCATTTTAATTCGTAATCGAGGATAGATGTAGATGTCTATGGGCCTCAGTAACCACTTACCATTAGGTGGACTGTGTGCTCGCTTGTCACCCTTAAATCATAAAAGGAAAAAAGCGCGAGAACCTTGAAACGTGATAGGCGCCTTTTTTTAAACTAAAATTTTAATTTGGTTTTGTTTAGTTAAAAGGCACTAAACTTTTATTGTTTTATTGTTACTGGGTTTCCTCATCATGGGGAAACGTAGAAAAAAAAGTTGCCAGGAGAAGAAGAGTCTTTGAAGAATCGACTGAGGAGGAAGAAGTTGATACCAGTACTGAGGAAGATCCTGAGAAAGAGCAGCGCAAGTATAAGCCGTACTTTGTATCTGACTACAACAGGAGGTACCCTGAGGACTCTGTCCTCGTTGATTTTGTTGTCTATGTCGAATCAAATGAAGAAAGAAGGCCAATCGGCACGCGGGACATCATGTCTCTGTCCACACATGAAGAGGTACAATAAAGGCATTAAATATTTGCAATCTATGAATAAATACAAAATAGGCATTCATTTTGAAAAGCCCTCTCTAGCGAATGCATTTTTAAATAATGTTACATTTCTTAATGAGTACAAAATGTAGGCATCTATCCCAGCTGTAGGGACAGAAATCACAGGAGTCATAACGAATGTTCCTACTAATCTTTCTAATTCAAAAATTTTTGGTATGTTAACGACTTACAGGAAGATAATACGTGTTAAAAGGATAATGAGGAAACATAAGAATTACGCAGGACGCAGTTTGCTGCAGCCGACGGGCACCGTGGCCATCACATTCGCTTCTAATGTTTTGCCGGACCACATCGATCTTCATGGTTGGCGGTTCGTGGTAAATCAGTATATTCCATCAGTGAAGCAGTGCTACAACTGTCTGAGGTATGGCCACTTAGCAAAGTACTGTAAAAATTCTGTGAAATGCTCATTTGTACTGAAAATCACAGCTACAAAGATTGCCAAGTCTCTTCAGATAAAGCGATATGCATACATTGCAAAGGAAACCATCTAAGCATTTCTGGACAGTGACAAAACCCCGTTTGTAGACCTTTTTAATAAAAACGAATTCCCCAAATTAAACAAAAAAAAAATCCTAAAGATGCTCTTATGTCACTGCTAAAGAATGATGACATTATTAATATAATTTTAAATACAGTCATTAACGTATTAACTCTTAATAAATCAAATGAACAAACCACCATATCTTCTCAGCTTGTTAAAGATGTTCTCATAGATACAATGAAACCAAAATAGATATTTCATTATTTAACATTTAATATTTTATGGATCAGTTTAACATTTTACAATGGAATGCGCAGAGTTTAATTAAAAATCGCTTTCAATTTACACAATTTTTATATGAGAACACTATAGATGTTGCTCTCATATGTGAAACTTGGCTTAAACCTAGGCACAATTTTAGAGTAAAAGGTTATAATATTATACGATTAGATTCAGGTAATGATCATAAAATAAAAATAGCAATACTTCTACATAACAAAATTGGATTCGTGTTATCAATACATTCTCTGATGACTCATTACAAAATATAGCTGTACAAATACAATATAATGATAAATTATTAACTTTAGTTAGTGTTTACTGTCCCCCTAATTCAAAAATTAATTATAATAAATCTAAATTAGATAATTTAATCCAAAGTTTGCCACAGCCAGTCTTTATAGCTGGTGATTTCGACGCCCATCACGTTATGGGGATGTACTGAATTAGATTCACGAGGTAGGGACGTTCTTGCAAGTATAGATGACAACAATCTTGTAATCTTGAATGATGGTCAGGTGACTACAGTAGGATCTCATAGATGGAGGCAGAATGCATTAGACTTTCACTTGTTTCATCTTCACTGGCTCTGTCTTGTGAGTGGCAAGTATGTGATGATGATTCTCTAGGCAGCTATCATTTTCCTGTAAAGACAAAAATTACGGTCAATAATCAAAATTTTCAAGAAACAGCTGTATCAAATAACATAACAACTTAAAATGGTCAAAATATCCAAATTTAATAGATAATTTAATTAAAAATTATAGTTTTGACTATAGTAATCCTTTACAATGTTATACAGATTTAATAGAACTAGTTAAACAAGCCATGCATGAATCCACACCACCCAATCAGTCTTCTAATCGAAATGTTAACATCAACTTGCAATCTCTTAAAACAAATTAAAAAAAATTTCTCTACCTTAGTGGAATTTAAAATGCAAAGAGGCAGTATTAAATTGTAAAAATGCATATTTAGTATTTAAGAATGATCCTACAGAACGAAATTATATTAATTTTAAAAGACTACAAGCTGATAAAAAATTACTTTGAAGACTGAAAGACAGCTTAGCTGGAAAATACTATGTGAAACTTTTAATAGATGTACTCCATTGACTAGAGTATGGAATTACATTAAAAAGTTTAACAAAACTTTTGTTCATAATAACCATCAGTCATAGATTCTAATTGGGCTAATGAATTTTTGAAAAAAATATACTCCAGAAACAGATGAATCACCTCTAACTCCTCACTCCTCAAATGATAATCATTGTGATTATCTTACCAAACCTTTTACCTTGACCGAATTCAATTCAGCTGTTAACTCTAGAAAGGACACTACTTGTGGTTTAGACTGTTCCATATAAAGCTTTAAAAAATATGAATACTGCGTGTAGAGAACTAGTTTTGAAAATATATAATATGTTATGGTTTCATTCACTTATTCCTAATGATTGGAAAGAAGATTGTTTGATACCCATTTTAAAGCCTGGAAAAAAATCTCACATTGCAGAATCTTACAGACCTATAGCACTTACATCTTGTATGGGTAAAATATTTGAGCAACTTATAAAATCTAGATTAGAATTTTATCTAGAAAAAAATTGTCTTTTACCATCAAATCAGTTTGGATTCAGACGCCGTAAGTCATCTAGAGAAAGTATTGCATTTCTTCATTTAGACATTTTTAAAGCTATGGAAAATAATGAAGTATTAATTAGTATATTCTTTGACATTGTTGATGCATTTCATAACGTTAATCTTCATGTACTCGCCACAGAGTTGAGGTCTTTGAAAATTCCTGAAAAAATTGTAAAATGGATATTTAACTTTTTACATGGAAGAAGAGTTTTTGCTAAAGTTAATAATAATAATACAATTATTGGTCCTAGGCTCAGTTATAAAGGTGTTTGTCAAGGAGGAATATTAAGTCCTCTTGTCTTTATTTTATACATATTTAAATTAAATAATATTTTAGGATCAAATGTTACTAATTTACAATATACAGATGATTTGGTCATATATGCCTCAGGAACAAATGTCAAAAACTTGGTAACCATTTTAAATGAGGCTTTAAAGAAATTACACATTTACTTTTCATACTTAAATTCAGATATTAGTACTGAGAAAAGTAAAGTTGTAATATTTAATAAAATTCGTCCATTTAACACTAGAATAATTTATAATAATACATTTTTACCAATAGAAAGTTGTGCAAAATTCTTAGGTGTAATTTTTACAAATAATTTATCTTGGACCAAATACGTGAATTCTATTTCAGACAAAGCTTCTAAGGCCTTTAATTTATTAAAAGCTTTGGCTAGCACTAACTGGGGAGCTGATCCAGAAATATTATTAATGTTATATAAGTCTTTGGTGAGGAGTCATTTTGAGTATGGCTTCCTTTGTTTTGCATCAAATAAAAAACTAATAAACAAATTAGTTATTACAAAATAAGAATTTAAGACTTACTACCGGCTCTATGAGAACAACTCCTATTGTTTCTTAACAGGCTGAATGTCTTACTCCTCCTATCTTACTTAGGTTTAAATATCTGAAATTTAGGTTTTTATTAAATATTAATTCTTTGTCTCATCATCCTCTTTTTCAAAAAGTATTATTTTACTATAATAGTATGTCTCCTATATCTAACTCAGCCCCATATATACTCCATGACTTTCATGAAGTGATACGATATGATGAACAATATAATATTCACAAAAGCACACATACTTGGCCTTGTTATAAGGGGAATTATGAAAGTAAATTCAGTGATATACACATAAATATTGATGAAAAATTGAAAAGAAAAGAAGAGGTTTATGAACTTATATCTACATATGATGAATATCAACAAATTTACACAGATGGTCCAATAGTTGAAAATAAAGTAGCCTGTGCATTTTACATACCTCATCTGAAAAATGGACGTGGCCTTTCCATTCCTGCATCAGCAAGTATATACACTGCAGAATGTTATGCTGTCTTAATCGCTCTTAAATATATAGAAGAACACCCACATGTATCTAAAAATGGTTACTGATCTCTGATAGTATGAGTGTCTTGAAGGCACTGAAGGCAAGAACTGTAGATGCTAAAACGTCTTTCATCATATATGAAATCAAAAGTTTGTGGTGGGAATTGAAAGAAAGTAATTTGGAAGTAATTTTTTTATGGACTCCGTCACATATTGGTGTTCAAGGAGATGAAAGCGCAGACCATGTAGCTAAAAGTATAGTTACAGCTGATATTGACAGGATAACCGGTGTTGCAGTAACACATACAGATTTATATTCAATTTTAAAGCAACAGTTAAAAGAAGAATGGAAAATGCAATGGAATGCTGTTTTAGAGGCAGGAAAAGGTCGTTGGTATGCATCAATGAATTCAGAATTAAGTATTCCTTGGTTTTCTCGCAACGAGAGATATCATAGCAGAAAATTTTATACAATAATGTGCAGACTTAGATTTGGCCACTATCGACTGAACGCTCATCTTTCCAGGATGAGAATAGTAGCATCTCCAACATGCAACTTCTGCGATACAGAAGCAGATCAGACTGCAGAACATATAATATTCAACTGCCCAGCGTACGTCATAGAGAGATTGCTACTCATTGAAAAACTTATACAAGTTTATGAAAACTCAGAAAGCGTCCCGCGTGCCCTGCAAGATGTTCTTAGGGATACTAAGACATATTTAGCACTTTGCAATTTTATTCATAATACTCTAAAAGAAATATGAAATAAGATATCCCTGTTTTTAAAAATATTGGCAAATCTACATGGATTGAAACTTACAAAGATTGTAATATAAAGAAGACTTGGCTTTAGCCTTTACGGTTTTTGAAAATATGAAGAATTAAAGAAAATAAGACTTGGCTTCGGCCTTTATGGATTTTGAAGAGACGGAAAGAAGAAAAATAAGACTTGGTTCCGGCCTTTACACCTTAAAATTCTATATATTCAAAATAAAAAAGACAAGGCTGTATGGCTTAGTTCCTTTGCCTGCTCTCTCAAGCGAATAATAAAAACAACAACAACAATCGTTACTAATTAGAAAAAAAATGAAAATGCCGTTGGTGTATTACCTTCGTAGCTACTAAATTTCATTGTCTGTTTTATTTAAAATATTGTTGTTACTAAAATATAGATGTTATTTTGAGTTATCCACTTTTCCTACTAAATAAAAGTATGGAATATGGAGTTAGTTGGTTTTACTTAGTATTAAGGTAAAATAAACACAATATTAAGTATTAGGTTATTTATTATTCGTGAGGGAGGTTTACATAATAATTTTGGTAGTCATCAGGCATGGTATTTTTTAACTCTATATATCTAAATATCTTTTATTTTTTATTTTTCTGCGTTGGTCGTACATTTGCGGTAAATTTTCAAATGTAGTTTGATCCACATTGTTGTTTCTGCATTGGTTCAACGATGTATTTTGATCAGAGAATCTGAGTTTGTAATAAACTCTTCCAGAAGGATCGTACTTGAGACACCTTGTCGGTTACTTGAAAAAAGATCAACATTATCATAGCTATAACTACACCAAACCACATAGGTACGAGTTCGCTTACTATTTGATCGTATAAATAGGATAAAATGTTTTAAAGAAGATGAAAAGGATGCATGAAAATTATGGTCTATCAGGTCGAATGTTGAATGAAATTAAGCTCTTTGAACGATCCATCATGTGTGAGCAAAGCGAAAGTTATGGGTAAGATAGATGTGCCAGGATATTGAAAAATTAAGACCTTTAATCTTTGCTCATGATGACTGGGAGACAGACGTGATGCTAATGTATGTATATGTGTAGGTAAGGGTGTAAGTATGTATGTGTGTGTGTATGGATATATGTTATGTATATGTGTATTATGTAAACACTAGAAAATAGCACTTAACTAGACAATTAACACTTTCACTGTCCGGTTTGCAGACAATAGTAAGACAATAGCAATGACCTATATGTAGTCCACGGGACAGCGAAGGGGTTAAATATTTGACTTGGTATGGTTTGCTGTTTCTGGCCTTCCGACAAATATTAATATATTCTGCCGGGACATTAATCGTTTGGTGTTTTAGCTTCCTTTTAATCATAGCGTGCATGCTGTCAACCTCCATTTGGGTATTATGGCCCACTTCAAGGTATTTTTCGATGATCGTTACATTATGCAACATTGCAACATTGACAAGAGCGTTGGAGTTCAGACCACCCCAGTCTCATTCCACAGAAAACAGTAACCATCAACCGTTTTCATATCATATATACACCAGTTGTGCACACAAAGCTTGTTTTATAATAATGTGAAGACACGTTGGACCTTGGTGCTAAAAGCACCGCTTGTAGATC
Source organism: Parnassius orleans (assembly GCA_029286625.1). Classification (NCBI taxonomy): domain Eukaryota; kingdom Metazoa; phylum Arthropoda; class Insecta; order Lepidoptera; family Papilionidae; genus Parnassius; species Parnassius orleans. The sequence goes on from JAGSMP010001926.1 coordinate 54,527, forward strand.
TGCTGTAAACACAAATTCTTTTTCTTTTTTATCTGATTCTCTGCTTTTGCTGCTTCTTTTTTATTCACATGCTCGTCATAATCATCCTTGCTAGTTTTCCCTTTTCTGTTTGCAAATAACATACTGGTCTTTCTTTGGTTTGAATATTGATATTTTTGGATGGTTAAAGTATTTGAAAATGTGGCAATTGACAAAGGGTTAACATTTTTATTGCTGCAGTAGCTTTTGTAAAGGTCGTACAGTTGTCGCTTTGACTCAATATCGGGCTGTAGGTAAGACTGTGTTGTTCTTTGTTTGCAGTAATGCGAAGGCATTTTTGGCAACTCGTTTAAAAAGTTCTGCATTTCGACGAGCTCTTTGTCAATAGGCTTTTTACAGGCAGTGTATTTTTACTTGTAGTTGCTTGCTCATCAGTGTTTTTTTTTTGGATTGTGTCTTCCATTCCCAAACACATGATTTTCCTATAGAGAAAGTATTCAGGAACAAGGTTTTGCAGACCCTTATATGTAGTATCTTCACCTTTATTTAAATAGTAAATAAAAGTGTTCACTCGTTTTGACTTCTCGGGATTTTTTCTGTCTCTCTGCCTGTTAGTATGAATGACTTTTACAAAATCTTCAATGTACACTCGTTTTTCATCCCAAGTCATATCCCAGAATTTATCGAACAGCTTTCTTCTATCCTCTTCAGAAATCAAATGACATTGAATAACACTTGGTGTTTTCTTTACAAGTACATCTTGGCTTTAATACTCTTTCTGGTTTCATAATATTTTTTTTCCATTCATTGTCTACTTTTTTTTGTCTAAGTATTTTTCCCTTTTCTCTATTTTTTGTTGATTTCGCCAGCCCATTCTACTTTTTTACTTGACATCGTTTTTTTCCTTTTATAACAGGCTCATCGGGTCCAGAATCTGAATCACTGTAATCGACTAGTTTTTTTATTCCCACGTCCATGCCTGCTTCCAGTATGATTAACTGATGCACTTTCTTGAGTACTACTGGAAGGATTCATTTCAAGTGGAAGGTTTTCTTCAACTCAGATGTTCTCGTCAGTAAATACAATTGGGTCGAAGCTGGCCGATATTATCTTGTGAAATTATCTGAAACTTTATCGTTGCAAGCAGTGTCGTTTTGCGTGATATTGTCGTTTTAATCTGTGTTCACACTGCTGCTGTTTAAAATCGAGATTGGTTATATTGTAAGCAAACTAGGGAACAGTTTTGCGTTTCAGTTACGCCCTTGTTTCCCAATACAGTTTCTTCAATGGTGACATTTTCCACAATATAAGCTATGTTTAAAAGCATAAAAGCGCTTTACAACAAAATCCCAGAAAATATACAAAATTCGACCTGCTCAAAATTCAAAACTTTATTAAACATAGTTTGTATAAAAAGGGTTATTATAATGTGAAGGAATTTATGGATGATAATAACCCCTGGGAATGAGGTGTTCGCTGCCAGGCTGTTTCTAGTTTGTTTTGTGTGGTTAATTGTGTAATATACATGATTGTAGGCTGTTGTTTAAAAAAAAGGGTCCCGCTGGGTTTCTTGCTGGTTCTTCCCAGGACAGAGGTTTTTTTTCGAACCAGTGGTAATTAGACAAAAGAGTGACTTTCAATAAGTATTATTTATAATCAATATTGAATAAAAAAGTTTCTGTTTCATAGAACTGGAAATAAAATTGCTGGCCGAATCGTGATTAATTGTTTCAATAATGGTATATTCATCTGAGTTATCAGGCAGTGCAAAAGATTGTGGATAAGCGTCAGAAAATGCAGTGGGCAAGGGATCATAGTGTTCAATCACATCATCATAGGGTTCATCATCATAGTTGTTGAAATAAAGCAGTGTTAGGACTAGTAGTTTCATTAAGATCATTTCTGACAGGATTTTCATTTTGAAGGCTAAGCATTTTGAAGCAGAATTTTTTTGGTTCGTTTTAATGTTTTGCAGACATCTAACCCACATGAAACAAAAAAGCGAATAAGCACAAAATCATACCTACTAAAATAAAACTTTGATGAAGTTAAAACAATGCAAAATTATAATAAAAATATAGTTTTTAGCACTGCGAGCAAACTATGACGATGAGATTAAATTAGGTTAATTCCCAACACTTTCCCACAAAAGTAAAAGAAAACAGTTAGCTCCATGCTTAGAATGAAAACACCATAATACCTTAGAATAAACTGGATGTAATACTAAAAAAATGCAAAATAAACATATCTTGAATAAATGGAGAACTAAAGAAATAGTATTTGATATCTTCTCGAATTTAGTATTTTTTAACTTCGAAAAACCGGAGCAGAACGCGTGTATCTCTGCGACGCCATACAAAATGCCGATCTCGGGAGTTGGCTGTCAAAATCATGGCGTTCCGTTACGCGTGGAGTTAGCTGGTTGTCGAATAGCGATTTATTCAAAAAGTAGGGATAAAAATGGAGTTGTTGTTTTGTCAAATCATCCGTCAGTCATATAGGCAGAAGACTGCATCAAAAAAGTATTTTTAAAAAGTGGAGTTGGCTGGTTTGCGGATTAAGGTATCGATATTTGAGATTATTATTAATTACATCAATTTAAAAAAAATACTTTGCTCTGATAAGCCGAAAAGCAAGTAAGTCTCATCGGAGTAAGTTTTGAGAAAATCAACTTTTTGTAAATTGTATTTTCGCACCTTCAAAAACATATCTTTTGTTAAAACTTATTTATAATACATATTTTTGATCACAGATATTATTGACATACCTAAGTTATCCATAAATTGTACCATTATACCTATATTATGAGATACCGCTATTTTGATTAAGAAGAAAAGCTTCAAATATTGAGCTTCTGCTTTTAGCCTTAATCTGCTCATACAACGTTCCATATTATATTTGATAAAAATACCTTATTATTTCGTAATAACCCTTTATTTAGTACTTTTTTTAACAACTTAGTGATTTTTTTGTTTCAGAAATTCCTGCTGGTAAAGAAATATTTTAGTTGGGGATGGAAGTTTGTCTAATTTTAAAATTTTGCACCTATAATGCTAGCCGTAATGGGTTCATTATCGAAACCAGTTCTGTAGTGTACAAAATATTATTTTTTGTAGCTAATATCAAAACTGCCTCTGCACTAACACAATGTCGCTAATGTAACATTGCGACAGCCGAAAAGTTTGTATTGGGTCTTTGGTCTTGCTACTCATAAAAATCATCTAACGTCATATGTGGTACCATACAATTTTTACTTGAATTTGTTTTGGCATAAGGGTATGCAGAAAAACCTGTTTCACAACGATACAGCTACTTCAGGTATTCCTCCTATCACCAACCCAAAATTCATTCAGAGATACAGACTCAAATGTGTGTTTAAATGTGGATGAAATGAAGATCTATGAATGCTTCATAATCTAGGACGGTTAGCATCGCAGGTTGACTTCTGATGATAAAGGGATTTTGTACCCAATCACTATCAATATTACTATCTGGAAAGTAATCTGATAAAGATTTCAGGAGATTTAACAAATGTCCAGTTATGATAGTTTTAATTTCATTTGGTAATTCCAACGCGTTTTCTTGTAGAAAGTTGCATGAAAGCAGAAAACATTATTTTTTTCTTATCTACGCAGGCAATCCTTTTTCAAAAAGACATTTGCGATGCTGTAACTTATAGCAAAGTCATTAAAGTCATATATTTTATTTTTCCACTTCATCACCAGTTCTACTCTATGGTGAAAAGAGTTTGCAGACATGAACATGTGTCCGGCTTGAAAGTATTTAACAATAATCTTCTCTGCATTGATCTGATCAGAATATATAATATAAATTACATAAATTACATTAAAAAATTGCACAGTTTTTATTTTGAACAATTATCAAACCCATAGTACAATATTTTTCATATCCCGATAGAACAGGGATTTCTAAACTATTTTGGGCAAGAGAACCCTTTTCCAAAATAAACTGATACCTCAGACCCCCATAGCCAAATTACTTTGAAAATCCTATCTCTAGGTTTTTCCCTATTGATACAAAATACTTACCAATTTAAAAACTTTGCGGTTGGTTAAGTGAGTAAACTTGACATCATTTTCTCATCAACATTTAACAAAATTCAGTAAATATCAAGTGTAATTAATAATTATTAATACAAATTACGTAAAAATACTTAAGTAGGTAGTTATTTTTAGAAAAAAAAACAAACATTAAAATCGCAAAGTAAACATAAAAAAATAAAAAATTCAGGGTGATTGATGAACCTGGTGACTTTTTCTACCAATCTAGCTAAATTTGGTTCAATATTGGTGAGTTGCAGCCTTAAATCTACGCGTTCGTTGATTTTCAAACGATTTCTTTGTTTCGTCAAAATGTTTGTAACCACACTGAAGCTTTTTTCGACTAGGTATGATGATGGAAAAGCGACAAGGTATTTTTCAGCAATGTTCCACAATGCAGGATACTGTGTTTCGATGTTGCGCTGCAACCAGAACTACTTATAGCCTTAGTTGAACTTCTGCTTAAGCTCCTCGTTTGTACGGATGGTGATCAACTCTTGCATTACCGCATTGGTTTCTTCCATGGCTGTGATATTATACGGATTTATTATCTATTGAGAAATTTGTAAATTTATGAGATCCTCAAACCTCTTAGTAAAATCCTTGTGTAATGCGTCCAAGTGAGTGACATATGATAAAATAACGTCGTCTTGATGCATTTCTGGTAATTTTGGTAAATGCGGAAACTGCCATACTGCATAAAGTAACAGAGTTAAGACTTCTTCGTTTTCCTCACATAGCTAAGCAAATAACTGAGAGTTCAAAGAATTGCTTCGAATCTTGTTGATAGCATTTATAACATATTGTAAAGACTGGTGCAATCTAGGACTTCTATTTTTTGCTACTAAATGCTGTTTGTGAATCACGCAGTGAATGATCAGTACCTCAGGCAGTTGTGGCTTTAAGTGAGCTATAAAACCACGATGACGACCAACCATAGATGGTGTACTATCAGTCGCAACAGAAACAATGTTCTTCCATGGAATAGCTATGTCGGTAAAAAAATGTTCCACGGCCTGAATAATCGATTCTCATTTAGTATTAGTTTCTAAATATGTAGCAAAAAGCAGTTCTTGGCACATATTTTCATCTTTTATTTATCGAACATATCCTAACAACAGAGCTCGTCCAACTGGAGAGAGAATCTGTTGGTATGTAAGAAATTGCATAAATCGTTTTAATAAAGGAAATAAAATGGTGTTACTTATCATATATATTTATTACAAAACCATTACAGAAATATTAACACCTTATTACAAAATTAAATTTGGTCTTCTAGCTTTTGCAGCGAAAATCAATTACCTCCTCGGTGTCGATGTCAATTCTGCGGTGGATTGACATTAACGCCAAACCGTTTAAGTCTTTCCTGGCCTGTGGAGTTTCTCAAATAAGTTTTGAGGCGTTTCAGAGAAGAGAAAGTCCTCTCAGGAGTACATGTAGAAACAGGCAGTGTCGCCAAGATCTTTAAAAGTTTGTGAATGTTTGGAAATAAGGGCTGGTTGCATTCTCCGAGAGCTTCAATCATGTTGGTCGATCTAGTTCAGATTCTTCCACCCATTTTATCCGCCACATGTCTAATTCAGCTTTTACAAAGTCCCATACCAAATATTTTTTATAGAGCTCAAAGTAGTTTTCTTGATAATTTTGATTAATTTGTTCTTTGCAGCACACAGACAGAATTAAAATGTTGAGAGATGATAATGTGGCTTTATGATTTTGGAATCTCGACTGAAGCTGATCAATGAAATTATCCAAAAGTGGAATCATTATAGTAACTCTAAAATAAGTTTCAGGATCTTTTGTGTTCTAGTTTGCCCTATGCTCTTGGCGTGACGTTATTCGCGGAATTTTCATTTCCTCGTTTACAGTACTGAGCAAATTCTGTGCATTCTTGAAAAGTTCAGCAAATTTTGAATCAATATTTTGGCGAACATCTTCAATAGTCTTTATAATTAAATCGACATGTTGTAAAGCTGCTGCCAAATCGCATAGGGGAGATTGAAGTACCGGGTGGGCTAGAAAGAATTGCGAATTTGATAAAATCATTAAAAAAAAACTAAGTACAATTCACATACAAATTTTTATTTCTATAAAAACTGACATCTGGGAAATTCATTTCTTAAAAATAACGTCATCCAGGTGTGCACCATCGCGCTGCAAACATTCTTCGAATCTGAACCTTAAATTGGTAAAAACTCGCTGGCACATTGCACGGGGAATAGCTGCCATTTCTTCCCGGATATTGGTCTTCAACTCATTAATTGTGGCTGGGGTATTGGGTAGACTCTATTTTTGGTATCCCACAAAAAAAGTCCAGTGGCGTTAGATCCGGACTTCTAGGAGGCCATGCAATGTCACCTCGGCGCGATATCAGTTTCCCAGCAAACATCTCGTTGACGACCTCAAAGAGGCATTAGCTGTATGGCATGTCGCACCATCTTGTTGAAACCATGTTGCACGATTATAGGCTTCAAATTGTTGCAGTTGTTGAAAGAAAAAATCATAACATGGCTATGTATCGGTTAGAATTTACAGTGACAGATTGGCCTTGTCGATTTTCGAAGTAGGGTCCGATAATTCCGTGCGCTGACATGGCCGCCCAAACGGTTACTTTCGGCGAATGCAGAGGCTTTTGATGTTTTGCACGAGGGTTCTCTGCAGCCCAGTAACGGCAATTCTGTTTATTCACATGCCCATTTATGTGAAAATGGGCTTCATCGGAGAACAGAATATTGTTGAAACTCCGAAAGCGTTCCAACATTGTTTCAACAAAAGCTCGTCGTAAAATTGGATCATTTGGTTGTAATTCCTGCACAAGTTGAATTTTATACGGGTGCAATTTCAGATCTTTCAACAAAATGCGACGCAAAGATGTTCTGGATACCACAAGTTCGGCTGAACGCTTTCGAGTCGATAGAGCAGGATTACGTTGAACTGAAGCTCTAACTTGTTCAATTGTGTCTTCCGTTCTTGTTGACCTTGGGCGTCCGCAGGCTTCTGTTTGAGAGTCGACCAGTAGCTTCGAACTTTCTGACCCACGATCGAATCACACTTTCCTTCGGACACTGATTTAGGTCATGTAATCCAAACTCACGCCGAAATAAACGCCGAACAATAGCGCACGAATCGCGATTTTGTAATAATGTTTAACGCAGAATGCGTTGCGCTCCGGTGAAGTGATCCATCGCAACTAAATTTCCGATAACCGAGCTACTTAACCCCACCACCCGCGCAGTCCCTCTCTAAAGCTTTAAACGCAAGAGTGTTTTAAAATCGTACGCCTTTCTGGCCCACCGGTATTTTGCATAGTGTCAGTGTGTACGGGAACAACATTCCTAAGCAACATAAGCCTATAACAAAATCACTTGAAATGACTGATCTCAGAAAAGAATTAGCCTTTGACGATGTTTCAGAATCCATGTCAGTGCTTAAGTCGTCTAGTGTATCAACAATCTTTAAATCTTAACAACCCATCATGATTTTCTACCCAGCGGATCTCGCACATTGCCGTAAGGTTTTTCCATTGTGTTTCTAGGAAGTTTTTTTTCGATATTATGTTTTAAACACTTGGTTCGTTTTGCCGAGGACTTGATAAAATTTCCAACCGATTTTATAATTCCAATAGTATTTCGAATAGGCTGAACCTGGCAAGAATGACCCAGAGTTAAATTCAATGAATGTGAGCTGCAATTAACGTATAAGGCTTCTGGATGTGACTCACAAATTACTGCCTGAACACCTTTAAAACTTCCTTTCATCGAAGAAGCTTCATCATATCCTTGTCCGACTAAATATTCGCAATCTACTCCCAAAGATTTTAATTCAGATAAAATTGCATTAGCTAAATATCTTCCTTTTGTATTCTCAACTGTCTCAAAAGTTAAAAAATCTTCACGCAAGATAAACCCATTATCTTTTGGCTCGGCATATATTAGACAAATGGACATCTGTTCTTGTCGTAAAACATCAGTAGTTTCGTCAACAAGGATTGAAAAAAATTTCGCAAATTTAATCCTTGCACAATTTTTCTGGATTATTTCACCACAAATTGCAATAAGTTCATTTTGTATGGTCGGGCTTAGGTAGGTAGCGTTCAACGTCATATTTTTTGCTTTATTAGATTTGAGTCTCCACATCTGCTTCTCATTCGTAAGTTAGCACGAAAGTTTCCATCATTTGTTTCTGGCTCAGCATCATTGATTTTTATTGGACCTGAGTCGCACGTACCTCTCAGTGCCAATTCCTGACGTCCACATAATTTGTTTCAATAATCGGAATGAGCCGTTTCCGATTTTCAGCTATTTGCGCTAGGTATCCGCTATCAATCTGACTTATTATATTTGGTTGAGATTTATTATTTATTTATTTATTTATTCAACAACAATATAAGCTTACAGTACTAGACCAAATCGCTTATGTGTTATACTAAACGATTACATTTTATGAGATCACTTATTTAACTTATTCAGATAATACATTTTATATGATATTACATTTTACATGATATTACATTTTATGAGATAAATTATTTAACCTAGTCAGATAAGAATACATATACTTCATAATTAAATCGACTTTGTCAAAAAAAATATCGGCATCAGGGTTGCTTTGTAAAAATCTATTTATTAAATTTATGGCTTTAGCGGTAGGGCTATCACTAGCTTGAGGTAAACTCCATGTTGAGGGGTAACAGAAAAGCCGGCGTTGCCGCCGTCTAACTCCACGCATATAATGATCGGGCACATAGAAGTGAACACATTCGCGTACCGATGGATTGTCCACCTTATTGGTTATTAATAAATAATAATGTAATATTTGTGTATATTCTCGTCTGAGCTGTAGAGTATCAAGGATCAACGACCATCCCTGACACGAACGCGGAAGGATAAAGAAACGGGTAGTATCCATATTGACGTTTGTAAAGGTACCGGGCAAATTTACGTTGTATTTTTTCAACCATAAGGATATATAACATTTCTTGGGGATTCCACACAAATTAATATTCTTGGATTGTGATGAAGTTCTTATTATGAATCCTAGAGATTTACGAGCGTCTTTACATATCGTAACTATGTGTTCGTGGAAATTTAGTTTGCTGCCCAGAGTTATCCCAAGATCACGTATTGTAGAGACACGCTCAATCGGTGAACCAGCCAAATCGTATGCCATTATGATTGGAGAACGCGATCGAGAAAAAGTTATAGATTTACATTTCGAAACATTTTAATGTCAATTTATTTCTTAGGCTCCATTCTACCACAGCATTAATGTCATGCTGTAGTGCCACACAGTCACTTGGCTCGGTGACAGTAAGGAATAATTTTAGGTCATTAGGGAACATTAGACTTTCCGCCTTGGAGCACACTGGGTAAGTCATTAATCATGATTAGGAATTGAGTAGGACCGAGGGTACTGCCCTGACTTACATCAGAACGAGTATAATAATCTTGAGACCGATAGTCTCCCACCCTGACATACTGCATACGATCTCTAAGATAGTCTGCCATGAATCTTAGGAGCTGTGAAGAAAATTCAAGAGAAGAAAACTTCATTAACCCTCTATTGCATGAATTATTAAATTAAAAAGAAAAAAAATATTTTTATGTTTCAATGTGTTTTAATAGGGTTTGTAAGACAAAATATAAAGTGAAAAAAAATAAGTATCTTATTTTAGAAAAAAAAACAAGCCAAATTGGCTTCCCATGCAATAACGTCTGTGTATGAGACTGCCATTTTTGGCTTCCTATGCACAACAAATACCAAAACTTACACAAGGTGAAATTCTCTAAAACAGTTTCTTTTCTCATTCAAGCAAAGAAAAACGTCACATTTCTCACATTTTATATGAGAACGCAAAGAACAATCATTCTGACATAATTGACGATTCTTTTGGTGTATCGGGAAATGGTCAATTTTGTCTGTACGTACTGAATTTAGAGGTAGGTCTTGCACTTTTGCTGGGGTTTTCCGTGCCCTTTTTCGAGGTGTGAAAGATTCATTTCTACTGGTAGGAGTACCCGTTCTAGATGACGTAGGAGTATTTCCTCTTGACAAGGTAGGTGTACCGGAATTACTGATACTAGGACGGCCTCTTTTTCTTGAGATACTTTTGCCAGCCTTGCAATAATGTTCAGAAATGGCTAGCTTGAAGTCAAATAGTGACATGTATTGGTCAGTCTTGCGTCGCCACAGTAACCAAGCATTAACCCTTATTTCGACGGAGTTCTCAATATGCTAATTTTACAAATTTGTTTCAAAAGCTAGGTTCCTATAGCATGTTAGAGTCTCGTAAAAAAGATAAAAAAATTATATCACCTACCATTTTTGAGAAAAAGGGGGTCCGTCACAGCGGACTCCGTCGAGCACATAGAGATTTACAAGTAAAATAACTTGTCCGCCCTGGTGGACTTTACCACTTAAAGTGCAAATAAAGATATGAAATCGAAACGAGAGGAAAGGAATGAAAATTATGTTTATTTGAAATCTAATATTAACCTTTACGTGAAAATTAAAACAGTTGCGTGGAGCTTTTCCTGTTACAAAGCATAGCCGCGTATTACATTTTAAGCAGTATACAGTTGTTTTCTTATTGCAATTCATACAACGGCCTTCCTCCTTCGTAGATGGGAAGTGCCCCATTATCAAATCGGGTATCATCAGGTGGTCTAGGCTTGCACACATGGCGGACACAAGTACCTTCAGCCGTTGGTAGGTAGCAGCTCTGTTGTTATTCAATAAACCGTAGTATATTTCGTATCTGAAATCTTTTAGTCTCATAAAGTTGACGACCACCTGCAGCACGTGCTTTTGCTTTCTATAAAGAATCCAGGCATTGTTTACACAAATGTCAATCATTTGAGAAAATATCGCTATATACCAGCGTTTAGTTCTGAACGGTGTCTTATATAACGATATCATCATGTCAGCTAAGTCAACACCACCCATATTTTGATTATAATCCTTGACCATATTAGGACAATCAACATCGACTCTTTGCTTAGCTTCCTTGCAGTATCTCTTCACTTTATGGACGGGATCAGCATCTGTGTATGAACTTATTAGTGTGGTACATTTATTGTCGTACCACCTTGACAACTAATTTGTTTTTGTTGCAGACACACTGACAATAACTTCCTCGTCTCTTCTTCTTGAGAGCCTTCTCACAGATCAATTTATCTTCTGCCCCTCTCAGTCGGTTGATTCGAATTGTCCCTAAAGAAAATAAACCATAGTTTTCTCGTAGTAGATATACTAATTCGGGCGACGAGAAGAAGTTATCAAAATATACCATAGCAGGCTTATTTCGTATGGTTTGACATAGAGCAATAACAATGTGTGCCCCAAAACCCAAAGATTGCTCTTCATCTGTAAACTTATGATTCTAAAGGTATCATCTCCTCCATACAGTATAAAATCGTAAATCATACCAGATGTACCTGCCCGAACATAGTTTTAAAACCCATTTTATCGGTTTATCTTTCATGTATGCCTCCGTTTACCGGCTTTACGCCCTTTGTACGCAATCATCATCTCGTCGATGCTGAACCTATTTTCATCTTCATGAGCAATACAATTTCTACGTATCTTCTCTATAATAGGTCTAATCTTATAATATCTATCGCTATTTTCAAAATTGTTATCAACAAAATGAATAAATCGTCGAATTTGCTCGTACCTTTTCAAAGGCATAACTTCTGCTATTTTGTCATATCTGAACTTCATGCTCAGTAATCTAAATAAGAGCTCAGAGGTACAATACCATCAAAATGTGTATTGCCAGGAAGTCACGCAACTCATTCTCTGTTAGCTGTATGGATCGGCCAGTTCTTTGGACTGAATAAGCGTTTGTTTCATTGACTATATCTGTTATGATATCTGGTGAGAAGAAAAAGTAGAAATATTGTAAAGGTGACAAAACTGCGGGGGCATCTCCAGACATAACCGGATCTTCTATTTGAGCTTTGTGTAAAAAAGTACCTTTTTTCCATTTGAAGTCGAGTGTCAACTTTTGTAGGTGCCTTGGCCTTTTTTTAGCTACAAAAGTAGCCGTTTGTCTTCTTTTTCTAGTGACTAGGGATGGGGTATGTAAAGATGGTAAAGATGATATAGAGGGCAAGTTTTGAAAGTTTGGTTCTTGTGTTTGATTAGGTAGAATTTCTTGTAAAATAGGAGTTAGAGGACCATGGGATAAATCTGGATCTTCGTCTGTTTCAGACTGGTTTTCAGGTAGTGCTTCAGGAGAACCATGCAAAAGATTCATGCGCTTTAAAGAGGAAGCAAGCGATGATGCAGGCGACGAGAAGTTCATGCGGCTCATCCAGCTCAATTTCAGAGTTTGACTTGTCACTTGTTTCAGATGGTGCACGCTCTCTAAGTACAAGTGCTAATATTTTTTTGGAGCGTTCATGCAGGCGACACTGTCAAAGAGCAAAAAAAAAAAAGCTAAGCAAACCACCACAAAAATAAAGGCTATATCACGAGAGTGTAACGATTTGTACTGATTTTATGTAATGATATGTACGTAATTATAGAAAATTTATAGATATATGTATTTATTATTTAATATTCATAAAAGGTATGCTCATAATTATAAAAAAACCATTGATATTTATATAGAAAACTAAATACTTTGCACTGTCATGAAAGGGAAATACACATATCTATATAATACAATGTTATTGACAAAGTCCGCTGCCATGGACAAGTAAAACTTCGTGTGCATTGCCGTAGTTTCGGTACGGTCCGGCGTGGCGGACAACTACTTAGCAGGTCTATTTTAAGTAAATAAACTGCAATTACTATATTGTTTTGTTAGTGAATGTATGCGTTATCTATATGACAACAAATATCACAACAAAATCCATTGTAAAAAATAAATAATATAAAAAACCATATAAATACCTTGAGTAAAGTTGAAGACTTCGTGTCGTCGCCATCTTGCTCAATAAGTGACAGATGACATATTGCCAGGTCACTAATTTATTTTCTACCTTTCCTTTATTATATTTTCTAACGTTTATTTAAAAAAAGTTAAATATATACTAAATTAGAATTGCAACAGATTTTTTTAAAGTACTTGTCCATCCTACCGGACTAATTCGAAATAAGGGTTAACTGCACACATATCAACCAAGTGGAAAAATATTTTTTTATACCACTGACGAGATCTTATTTTGATCCTATACAGACCTAACAAAGAGTCAAGCAAATCAACGCCTCCCATGTGTCGGTTATACACATCAACGCATTGTGGCGATGTTATGTCCTTGTACTGTTTATCTTTTCTGAAATATCTAGTCTTAGTAGAAGTCGGTTCACTACCAACAAACGCAGACAGTAAATTGACCACTTTATTGTCATACCATGATACCAGGCTTGTTTTACGTCATCGACGATGGCGATTTTCTCAACCATAGTACCGACCTATTTTCTTCAGGTCCTTTTCTGTAGGCATATCAGCGTTAGGTACTCTGTTCATCCTAATTGTTCCCAATGGCAGCAATCCATTTTTATACAGGTAAACTTGCAATTTTATACTATTGAACCAGTTATCGAAAAATATTTTGTGGTTTACATTTCGAGGCACAGTAGATGTGAGTCGTGTAACAACGTTGGAGCTGACACCAAGATCTGGTGCATCACTTGGAAAAATGTTGCTTTGATCGCCAGCAAAAATATCGAAGTCGTAACTGAACCCTGATACGCCACTCAACACTTGATTTTTGTACCCCCACTTATGAGGTTTGGCTGGATTGTACTGTTTGAGTTGGTGGCGAGCTTTCGTGGGTATAATTTGCTCATCTACGGCCAGATATTCTTCTTTGGGTATCAAAAGTAACCGCTCTCTTAATTTTTCTATGAGAGGTCGAATTTTAAACAGTTTTTTTTTTTTTTTTTTTTTTATAGAATAAGGGTGACAAACGAGCACACAGTCCACCTGATGGTAAGTGGTTGCTGTGGCACATAGACATCTACATCTATCTTCGTTTGCGAATTTAAATGCAGATGCGTTGTCAGCCGTGAGGACTAAGATAGAATGCCTCTTTTCCAGTAAAAAGGGTCTCCGGTTCTCTACACTCACCATACGAAACACAGCAGCATTAAGCTGCTATTTTATGCTGGTATTCTGTGAGAGCGTGGTCCTTCCCCGGTCGAGCCGACCCATTCGTGCTACAACTATACTATTAATATAGCTGCAGCATGGCTCTACCACGTAAAAAATCGTTATCGTGACTTTGTGTACCGGGTGGTTTGAAATCTTCATTATTATTGAAATGAAGATGACGTTTTATCATTTCAAACTTATTACATGTCATTATTGAATTGACTTGATGCTGACCAATGTTGTTGGACCAATACATCCGTGTAGATGGCAGGTGAACTAATGAGGTGAAGATGACAATACCTATAAATTGCTCAATCTCAGTAGTTGTGATATTTGCTGGCTTGTTAACATTGACCTGAGTAGATTTCAGATTTGACTGTTCCGTAATAAATGTTATCAAATCTTCTGTGAAAAAAAATTGGAAAAATTCGGCAGGTGATTCTAATTCTTGAGCAAACTCTGGCAATTCCAGGCTACCACTAAAATTGAAATTATTTTCATCATACGCTGGCATTTTCCTTCAGTCCAGATAATTTTTCCTTAACTTCTCGCTTCTGTTTCAAATTTTAGGTCTAGGATCAACTATTTCGTCATCGGAAGTATCGGAATCGGATGGTAGAATAATTATAGGTTTTTACGTGTTTGGTTGCGCAAGCGCAAGCGGAACATCGTCATCGGAATCAGATAGTGAATCATCGTTGCTAAGAGAGCCATCACCAGGAATAGGTTTAATGCAGTTAGCAGTGCCATAAAGCGTGAAGGAAGCATTCTGGAAAGATAAAAAAAACTCTGAATGCATGCAAGCCATTTTAGGCGCAAACATACTTCATCGTAAATGCATGCAGAAGCCATTTTAGGCGCAAACATACTTCATCGTAAATGCATGCGAAGCCAAATTGGCTCCTGTAGAAATATTGAAAATGAAGTATAAGGAGCAAATATTTTGAATAAACTGTGATAGGGTCAAAACAGAGGTTTTGCAGAACATTATTTACATTTTTAACATCAATTTTCTTACCTTTTCTATTTAATTTCCACCAACAAAGCTGCAATAAACTCACTAAGAACGACGTCGCGTACGCACCGGAGAAAAGTGAGGTTATAATGACACATGACGTTGGCCATAGATAATAAAAATTACGTTTCGGTTCAGTTTGAATTCCTTAATATTACTACATTGACATTTTATAATTTTGTTTAAAATTAGGGTAGAAATAAATTACTAAAGTTGAGCAGCCAAAATTGGCTTTGTATGCAATAGAGGGTTAAAAGAATGTCATTATCAACGAGGTCGAAAGCTTTACAAAAAATCGAAATATGCTGCGTCAACTTGACAGCCTGACTTCATCTTAGTGCTAACGTAGTCCAGAAACCTTATATGGTTTGTTAGCGTAGAGCGTGCTGAGCGGTATCCATGCTGAGAATTATCTAAACGTTCTCCAATTTGTCTAAATATGCAATGATTGAGAATTGATTCAAAGATCTTACCAAAGACTGATAGTACTGCAATGGGTCTAAAGTTGCTGATATCATTGGATGAACCAACTTTGGGTACTGGTGTAACCCTAGAGAGTTTCCATTTACTGGGATAATACTATTTTGTAGCGAAAGATTGTATACATACAAGAAGGTTGCTCTAGAACTGACATACAATCTTTGACCAAGAATGCCGGTATGTTATCAGGGCCATATGCGGATGTTGTTTAAGACGCCTGCCCGCCTAAATTCCGACACTTTAATATACGCAATACTGATGCTTGCTACATAGTCCGAGTTAATAGCATCCCGTTCAGCGGCATTTGGATCTAAGAGGTATTTTATGAAAACGGAACTGAAGCAATGCGCTAACGCGTCGACGGCCTCACGTCCTCACTACCTATTATCGTAAATAAATTCCTTACATTGTTGCCTATTTTTATGTTTGTCTTTAACATATTTCCAAAAACTTGAGGGATCACAAGTAATATTACTTTCTACCGTACTTATATAATTCTTAAAAGCTATATTTATAAGTTCCTTCACTTTAGTCCTGTAGTATTTAAATAACTCTCTATTAACCCTTAGCTGGTATCGCCTTTTTTGGCAACACTACCGGTATCGTGGGTCATATTTTACCCATACCAAAAAATCTGTTGTAGAACGTAGATTTTTTTATTATTTGTATAAAATATGGTTAGTTATAAAATAAAAAGAAAAACATTTTTTTACAAAATTATCTTGGTTTAATTTTAGAATATAAAAAGTTATCATGTTTTACTGTAACTAACTAATTTTTGGCACTTTTTAGTGAACAACTTAAAACATTAAAAATAGAAATGTAAACTTTAACAAAAAGATATTTATGGCACTTCTCATATCTTTATAATAACAAAAAAATAAATTACTTCTGAGATCAGCATAAAATAAAAAAAATGACAACCAAAATCAAAACGACTTCTTCCAAACTAACAAGATAACATATTTTAGTCTTTATACTTTCTGACAACTGGAACATTTTGCACGGAATGTGTCTTACAAATAATATGTAAACATTTAGAACATTTTAGAGAATGTTTTCGGTCATTTTTCCAATCGCATAGGTAGCATCTGGCCCTTTTACGATTTGAAATTGAAGCTGCATAAGAGGTCGATGCAACTGGTTCTTCAAGCTGGGATTGATTTTCCGGCTGCTTATGTATTTGCTCCAAAATGTTATCAATCCTCCTCTTTAGATCATTGGAAAAATTAGCATACCCTGTTTTCCGTTGCAATATAAATGGTGTTACCAAGTCTAAACCTATTTTCCTAATATATTTGTTCCTTTTCATGCGTTTTTCAGGATTGGAGGCTTTCCAAAGTACATATCCATTAGCTGCAGAAATATTCAATATTGCCCAAAAAATTACACATGGCCATCTCTGAGTTCTTCTTGCTACCGAGTAATTCGCACATTTTTGGTCTAAAGCGCTAAAGAAGCAACACCGCCTTTGGTACTATTATAAAATTGAATGATTTCTGGTTTGCCGCTTTCAGTGTCGACGGATTCATCATGGTGCTTAGTTGAAATCACGATTACACTTTGATTCTTTTTAGGGACAAAGGAGCAAAGAGTTTTATCATTTGTGAAACCAAATAAACTGGAACCTACTGGACGAGTTTTATGCGGTAAGAATTCTGGAGGGATTTCCGAGTATATTTTTACGCAATGTTCCGACATATGTCAAGTCCACTTCTTTCAATTTATCGACTAGTTCGATCGAGGAAAACCAGTTGTCCGCCGTGATATTTCTGTTTGAATTCTTCAAAGGTCCGACTAATTCCAAAACTGTGCGTGTAGGTATAGATACATCAGTTCTTCTTGATTCTGTTTTACCAGTATATATAAAAGCATTGTACAAATAATGAGTTCTAGAATCGCAAAGGCATAAAATTTTGATCCCATATTTCGCAGGTTTTGATTTCATGTATACTCTAAATAAGCATCTTCCTCGAAACGGACACAATATCTCATCTACAGTGATATATTCAGAGCAACTGTAGTTTTTTTGGCAGTTCTGTATAAACATATTGAATACTTCAGATATTAGTGCAGCTCTATCGTTTGCTTTTCTTTCGGTCCTCGTTTCAATGTCATCAAAACGTAAAGCTGACGCAATAAAAAGGTATCTTTTTAGAGACATAGTCACCCTGAAATTATCTCTACCTGTACCATCCGAGTTCCATAAACCTTCAAGATCTTCATGTCCCGATTTGAAAACTCCAGCCAAAATGGTAAGACCCAAAAAAGCGTCCATTTCAGTTTTTTGTATGGAATTTGTATGAGCACCAGTGCTTGAATTAGACTCTAAATTCCGCAATTTTTTTGTTGGTATGTAAAATAATTATTTCAAGCATCTCATTTGTCTAACAACTGCCATGACTCAACTCTGACATATTAGTTTTTCACGACTGGGCCTACTAAAGCCAGGAAGGTGTGTAATTATGTTATGCCTCCTCGTTCGGGATCTACTTGGAGCTGTGATAATCGTTACAAGTGGTCTTGTACGTGATTACACCTCGATATCAATTTGACGTCCCCCTCCATCATCCTCATCTTCGCCCTCATCTCTCGTATCGTTCCTCGTATTCTCCTCTTGTTTTCTTGTCGTCAGAACTTATTCCAAATACACTGTCTTCTGAGCAACTAACAGGTTCGGGACTGTCTCGATCGCTGATGATTTCGTCGTCACAAGTTGGTTTATATTTGTCCTTTCATTTTTTCCGATTCAAATCATCATTTAAGTCGTCCATCAACTCCTCGATTTGTCTATCGTTCAAAAGCCCCCATTGTAGTACAAATATTCACTAAAACAAAAAAGTTACAAATTACACTCCAGTGAAAGTTACTTGGTGGTGTCGTGGGTCGAACAGCGACCCAGCCGACTGCACCTCCGCTCTAAATAGTCGCAGCGCTGCACGTCCGCCCCCCGCCGCAGCTAGCGACGCACTGAGAATACGTAGAAGCGCGCAGTCGTAGCATAAATATTAAAAGAATAATAACCGAAAATGTTCGCTGCTGGGTCAAATTTGACCCACGATACCTACTAAGGGTTAAACTGTAACCCGTATATTTTAAACATTTTTAAGCTGAAATATTTTTGCTTAATAAAGTATACGAGGTCTGTTCAAAAAGTATCGCGAATTTTGTATTTTTTCAAAAAGTATTTATTTATTCATGAATATCTATTTTTTCTCCTTCAAAGTAATCCCCCTCGGATATATTGCACTTGTGCCAACGTTTTTTCCAATCCTTGAAGCACTTAAAAAAATCATTTTCGTGATCTTCTTGAGCTCCTCCTTCGATGCCGTCTTTATCTCCTCAATTGTGGCGTAGCGTCGTCCTTTCATGGGCCTCTTCAGTTTTGGGAACAGGAAAAAGTCACAGGGGCCAGTCTCTGGGAATACGGTGGATGTGGGACCATTACTGTGTTGTTTTTGGATAAATATTCGCGCACAAGCAACGATGTGCGAGCAGGGGCGTTATAATGGTGTAAAAACCAGTTTTTGTTCTTCCACAAATCCGGGCGTTTCTGGCGGATTGCTTCGCGCTAATTGCGCATAACTTGTAGGTAATATTCTTTATTGACCGTACTACCCTGTGGCAAGAACTCATGATGCACCACGCCCCTGCAATCGAAGAAAATCATCAATGTTATCGTCTGTTCTTGACGTGCTCGGGCGTCCGGCTCGCTGTTCGTCGTTCACATCTCGGCCCTCTGAGAACATTTTGTACCACCGATAAACGTTGCTTTGGTCCAAGGTAGCTTCACCATTTGCCACAGTCAATATTCGGAAAGCGTCCGCGCACTTTATTTTGTTTTTCACACAAAATTTAATACAGATTCTTTAATCCATTTTTTGGAAAAGGCAAAAATCGAAGACGAGCCAAAACACATCCAAGCAAAACAGCTGCCAAAAATTAACTAAACATTCAAAATGGCCAACCTTGTCAGCATAAGTAAGGGACATGAGTAAAAAAATTAAAAATCAAATATACGTAGCCCGGAAATTCAAAATTTGCGATACTTTTGAACAGACCTCGTATTATTTTTTAGAATACCATTTGGATACACATATTTGCGATTGGATGTAACTCTTTTCAGAGGGACATGATTATTAATAGCATCATTTAGCTTACTGTAAAGTAACATTAATATCTTGCTGATCAAATAAATCTGTCCAATCTATATTAGCCATAAAAATCAGCCTTGCGAAAATTCCATTCACAAATCAAATTCTGGTCTCGTCCTAAAGGTGATGGTCTATTGATTACAGCATCTCTCGGTAACGTTAGTAGTATTTCTAGGGGTGGGTGATACGCATCCATCGGCACAACTGGCTCAACATCTGATGTAACATTTATACTTCGAGAGTCAAGAGTTGTTAAAACGAAATCTAGGATGCCTCCATATTTATTGTAAATATTATTACATTGTTGCAATTTACACTAAAAAGTCACCAAATTGAGTTCTTAAGTTAGTTAAATTATACAGCTTCATAAAATTATCAGCCAATAATACAGAAGATTTGTGGTACTGCCTTTCACTGTCATGTACAGCATCTTTCCATTTAGTGAGCGGCTGAGTAACTAAAGATTTCAACTGCTGATGAGAGCCTTTACCTGCGCAATCTCTGGCAAATAATATACAATATTTGCATAAAGCTTGTTTGCCCTGTACTCGTGCAAAGCAACCACGAGAACCGTTGAAACCATTGCACAAATTTTAGCTTTCTTTTATCGCCACTTACTGGAAACTTGAATGTCTTTTCTGGCATCCAAGGAGATTTTTACAATCTGTATTTTAACAGCCTTATTGATAAAGATTTACACGACGTATACCAAAGTTATAACGCTAACATTACCAATAAACGACATTTGACAGTTCAGTTGGATACATCTGTTATAACGAGTGTTTAAATTGTATGGGAAATTACGCAACCGTTATACAGTTCTCAACCTTTGTTTAAGTCGTGTATAACCTCAATTTGACGTGTGGTGTTTTTAAAAATAATGGATTATTTACAATATTTCGATATTTTTGATGAAATCGACCGTGAGGAACCACCAAGAAAAATATTTTCTAATGAAATACAGATTCAGTTAAATATATATGAGAAAAATAGTTGAGTTAGTTCAGCGTGACATCGAACTACAA
Organism: Parnassius orleans; assembly: GCA_029286625.1. NCBI lineage: Eukaryota > Metazoa > Arthropoda > Insecta > Lepidoptera > Papilionidae > Parnassius > Parnassius orleans. The sequence continues at coordinate 75,346 of JAGSMP010001926.1, forward strand.
GCTAGTGGTGGCGGGCTGTCTGTAGAACTTCAGGTTTGTACTGCTCTCAGAACGTGGGCTAGGCAAGAAGTTCAAGATGATGCAGCATACATTCATGGACTTAGCCAACAGTCCATCACAAATATATGCCGAAGAGTAGCTCTTGCTTTGGCAAGTAAAGCGGCACAATTTGTACGCATGCCTAGTACTTTAGAAGAACAAGAACAAGTGGTTTCTGGATTTAGAAACATTTGTGGCTTTAAGCAAGTGATTGGTGCTATCAATTGCACGCACGTAAATATTAAAAAGGTCAGAGGCGATAGTGCTCAATATTATATAAACAGAAAGAGGTTTTCATCCTTAAATGTCTAGGTAGTTTGTGTTGCTCAATTAAAGATAAGGGACATAGTGGCACACTGGAGGGGCAGCACACATAGATGCAAGAATATTCAGGGAACGCCGAATCCGACAACGATTTGAAAATGGGGAATTTCATGCTCGTTTACTAGGAGATTCTGCCTACGGTTTGACAAATTATTTGTTTACACCAGTCAAAAATCCCGTATCGCTAAGGAGGAATCTTATAATAAATTGCATATATTGACAAAAACACAATTGAAAGGTGTTTCGGGTTTGGAAACAGAGGTTCCGATGTCTATTACTTGGGTTTAGTGTGTCACTGGAAAATATAAAAATATACGTTGTTGCGCTTTGATATTACACAATATTGCCATTGAAATTAATGAAGGCATTGATTTCCTTGAACCAGTCATGTCTGAAGATAATGGTGACCAACAAATGCTAAGGAAGGTCTAGATAGCCGATCTGGTCAAGAAACAAGGAGATTATTCATTGAAACACTCTTTTAGTTACAAAAATACTTTATTGTGGTAGTTTTGATTTTAAAAATAAAATTTCTAATTTTAGTTTTTCAACTCAAACTGCGTTTCTTCTTTTCCTATAATATTTGTTGGATTTTAAGTCGTGTTCCTCTTTAATAAAACTATGAGCTTCTATCACATTTTCATTTTAAATCATGTTCCTCCTTTATGCAACTGACAAGAACATGATTGCGCTTTCTGGTTAAGTCTCTTTCCTGAAATAAATATGTTATTATCAATCACAAATCACTAATCCCATTATTTTGTTATACTTAAATTAAACTTTTTATTAAAATTAAATTAAATTTCATTTTACCTCACGTTTGGCTGTGTGTTTATCATCCACATCATTCAATGTTGGTTTCCGTTTTGTTCTTCTATTTATTTCGGTTTGCATCTTAAAAGGTAGTGGTGAAATATTCAGAAATATTAATAAAAGTCATTCAGAATTCAAAAGATATTAATCAAAGTAAATTCAATCAACAAATTTAAATTGACAAACCTCTTGCACATTCTCATTATTATCTCCTGGAGTGATAACATACTCTTGTGTTATTGTATTCACAAAGGACTGCTCCTGGCTTTGAATCTCTGGATTCTAAAATAAAAAAGAATATCACACACATTGATGTTATAATTATAAGACAACATACTCATTCTGATATAACTTAACATTGTGTTAGTGCTAAGACAAAATAATTACAAAAATATAGTATGCGCTCACTGTTATGCTGTCACTATCGAAGACATTGGCATCCGTCTCAAATTCCTGTGGAATCATGCTCAAAATGTCAATGGTTTCGGGTCTGAAAGAGGTTTTGGCCTCCACCAGTACATCTGATAGATGTCTTTATTTGTGAGATGTTTTTTTGCATCAAGTCTCATAGTGCGCCACTGTTGCTTTACTTGCTAATTCTCTTACCGGCTATTCAATTCACTAAAACTAAAAATGTCTCAATCACAATTTGCATACAAGAAACGTGAAACATAATTCATAAAACATGGTATTTTAGAAACCTTTTCATCACTTTTTGCCAAGCAATGGTGTTACTTTTATTAGTATTTGTATCCGTGTTTTTATTTTCTATTATGGATACAACTCCTTCATACAAGTTTTAATAAACTGAAAGATAATATACAAAGTTCGATTACAAATTGTGACCATATTAGGAATCAGTAGTTGCAAATGTTTTTTCTAGTAAAATTCTATCTTTAACTCAATATCTTACCTTTTCTAATGCATCCATCCCAACTTGCAGACCGTTTTCTGTTGACAAAGTTTCCATTACTATTATCCATTATTACACAATTATAGCGATGTTTTTAAAAATATAGTAGCTACTAACGCATAAAATCAAACAACAAATTGACGATTGAATTGCAAAGTGCAAACTGTCTGAAAGGTAATTTAATTGTGACGATGATATGGCTTTGTCAAAATAATGTTTTATTTTTATCACATAAAAACATAAGACTATTTCTAAATAATTTAACAATACTGAATTTATGTGTTATTAATTACAAAAGATAATTTATAAGCTGTTTATGTGTTTTCAAAATGTCTCTACAATTTGACAATTTAGTTTCAAAACGTTTGTGATGAATGTTGCCAATGGTTTTGTTTTAACGAGTTTATAACTGTACAACGCTTATACATCTGTTATTGGTAAAGGGCGTGTAACTCCATAGCTTAAACAATGTATAAGTACACAGTTAAACAGATGTTTTAAAATATTTTTATTAGTAAGACTGTAAATCATCATCAATTTTGGTGTTTGATCCCGTATAATATCCCACATCTAAAACATGCTGAGAAACATCATCCACAGTCCCAGGAACGGCAGCAGTACCAGAACTACTTGTAGTATCACTATCGAAAACACTTGAACACTGATTTTCAGTAGAACCTTCACTACCAGTACCAGATTTAGATTTTATAAATAAATATTTGACTAATGTATTTCTTGCGTCCTTTTGCCATTTCAAATGTAGAACCGACCTGTAACAATTAAAAAACTGCCAAGTATTAATTCCATTTGTACACAAATATTTACTTCGATAAAGATTTAAAAGAATGAATACGAGTAAGTAGTCTACTCTGGGCATCAAATCCTTTTAATTTTAAATTTAATTACAAAATTATAACACCACTTCAATACTAATTCACAACACTATTATTTCACACTGCACTATTACTTAGCTTATATCGCCTTAGTGAATCACTTTCGAGACAGAACTGTCTCTCCGTGCTCGAGGGCTCGCTTATATATTCCGCAGACGCGGCGCAACGAAACATCGAGAATAACCCGTCTCATTCTATGCTTATTGAATATTCCCGATGCAGTTTGGGCACGTCCTCGAAGTTGCGTTGCTTGTGTAGTTGGCGTATCACGTAGTTCGCCGCTCCTAATAGATGTCGCTGCGTCGCTATTTAAGTATCGTCGTGCGAATACCAAGCGAGCATAAAGTCATACATAATAAAAACAGTAGGTAGAAATTTTGTTTGTAGTGATTAACTATTATGTTGTGTAATATTAATTTTATTACGGTACATCCCCTTGATCACCTGGCTACGGCCTTGGTCGCGACCCATCTCGTCTATTCGGCTCTGAATGGTGTTATTGTTGAAAGAATTTTCTTTATAATATCTTGTGCGAGCTTGTGCAATACATTGTGGAGGACCTCTGCAATGGCTGGTAAAATAAACTGCTCTCCAATTGTGTGGAGTTTCCCGACTTCGCTATTAGTAAAGATATATTATAGGACGCTCGTAAACCATCAACGTCTTGCATAGATGATGATGCAAACATCGATCTTATGAATGGCCTTTTCTAGTTTTTCTTTAAGTGCTGGAAAGAATGCCGAGGGCTTACTTTTTGTTAGCATGTATTCTTGATAAGTGATCCACCATTTTAACCCGTGAGCGCGCCTAATTTTCTTACATGAGTAGGCGCGCGAGCAAATGCTCACACTATCATAAATGTTCATATTTTTAGTGTTTCTATATTTATTGGCATAAAATGTATTTAAATAAATAACACAAGGTTTAGTAAGTAAGAAAACAAGTATTTTAATCAAAACTATTAAACATAATAGCAACTTCTAACGCAAATAACAAAACAACGTAGTATTAATTAAATTTTTTTCATAAAAATCACAAAAAAAACTGTTACATACCAAAAACTAAAAAGTGTTATTCATCCATTAAATCTACACTAATGTGCCTCTCAAATACACTGAACACATTATTACATGTTCGGTGCAAAGTAATTGCTTGCAGAGTACATGGTTTTTGACCTTCTATTTTTACGTCTAGGACATATTGCACAAAATCCGCTTGGTCCTGGCTCCGCAACAGGCACAGGAGCCGGCACAAATCGCTTCATTAGAAATTTGAGATCTGAGGATATGTTCTCCATGCGAATCCGGCGTGAAATATGTGGTTTCACCAGCTCTAGAGCCACCTCTTTCAAGAATGTTCGTCTCTCAATCAGAGTGTTTGTGTTGGCTTTGTATATTATTTGGGCATTGATCCCAGTTATATTCAAAATGGAGAAGAATAAGCGCATTGGCCATCTTGATGTGATTCTGGCAACGGAATAATCCTCTTTCTTTTGATCTACAACATCTACGCCTCCTTGTGGAATTGTAAAATGTAACAATCTCAGGTTAACTTCACTTCCAGTTTCTTGGTCTATAGCGTCGTCATTGTGATGTTGATAGCATAAGGACAATCTTCTTTGTTTTCTTTTGGCATATGATAAGATTATCTTATCTTCACCGAAACAAAAATTGAACTTTGCATTGTTATCCTTTTTGACAAAAAGAAGGCGGAATCTCTTTTTATTTTTCGCAGTGTTCCCACCGCAGTTGTTCTGTAGGTGTTTTTCAGTTCATCAAACAACGGTATGGATGTAAAATAATTGTCCATAGTTAGATTTCTTCCCGTGTTCAATATGGGTTGTGCAATTCTCTTCACTACATCAGCAGCGGAGTTACTCAAACTGAATGGCCCTGCAGGTTGTTTCAGCGTAAATCTCCAAATTACTTGTGTAGAAGGTTTTGGAATCTACAAGTGCATAGATTTTGATGCTTTTGCGGTTTGTTGGATATATAAACTCTAAATTAACAGCGGCCTCTGAATGATTCAACATTTCATCCACAGTGCAGTATTCCCCAGGTGTGTAATTTTGATTACAATGAGCAACAAAGCTTTCAAAAATTTCTCGGATTGGTGCCAGGTGGTCGGTTTCCTTTCTGTTATCACAGTATTTATGTCATCGAATCGCAAAACCATAACAAAATAAAAATCTTTTATTGACATGGTTGCTTTCTAAAAATCACATGCTGTTCCATCATCTAGCCACATTTCTTTTACATTTAAATGACAGATCTTTTCAAGCCCGCCATGTACAAAACTCCAATCAATGCTTTTATTTCAACTGCATCTGTAAGTTTGCAATCCCGTTCACGTGAAAACTTTCTTGTAGTTTAGTTATGTACACATTCGTGTACAGGACTATTTTGTCTATCATGGTATCATCCACAAACAATGAGAAACATTGTAAAGGTTCTTTGGCATTCTTAGCTACATTTTTACTCCCAGGTGGATAACTATGTTATAACTCCTAGTACGTACGTTACGTAAAGGCTTGTGGATAAGCCATTTTGTGGAACGATCTTTGCCACTATAGTATGGGATCCTACCTCTTGTTGTTGAGTCGCGGGAGAAATATCAGCATCGTTTTCATCCGACGATTGCTCCGTATCAGTTTCGTGAGGACTACGGACAGAACTATCGCTTTCTATGGTGTCAACACGATATTGTTCCCCATTTTCAAGATCTGCATCCAATTCATCATCAGAATCCTCTTCCAACCACGAACGAATTTGTGCTTGCATTCGATCGTCCATTTTGTATCTGTAGTGTAGCTAGAAGAAAATAAAAATAATAACATTATTACTAAAGAGTTTTTACATGATAATCAACTAATATAAATCAAACAAATAATAATAATAATTTAATAATAAAAATAATATGGGAAATAACAATCTAACTTTTTAAACCACAAAATAAATACTTACGGATGGGCGCGTGATGAGCAAATTGCCGCACCGACGCACACAAATTACACGGCCTCCACAAACGCCTTGCTGCGCGGTCGCAACGCCACTGAGCGGATCGAGAATTGCGTCAGGAGGGTGAATATTTAGGAAGGTACTTAAGTGCTTGAATTGGTGTGGCAAGGAAAGACAAAAAATTTTGAATTAAATTTTGTGTGAGCAAATTATCATAGCGCTCTCACGTTAAAGGTTTCATGACATCGTTACTGAATACTTTTTATATATGAGACATCAGCAAGTGTTGATTTGATAGAGATGGAATAAATCAAAACTTTAAGTAGTCCAAACTGTATTGTCTGCATTTTTTTCGTGTCTGCCATCAGATAAAACTCGCAGTAAACCAGCAAATAAAAAAATATATTTAAGAAACTACTAAAAAAAAAAAACAAAATAAAACCGATAAAATTTGCACAAAAAAATTCACACCTAAGTACTGGATGTTTTTTATGTATGCTCACGAACTTACTCATTGATAAACTTGGATATAGTCACTGTAGTATAGAAAAAAATATCTTGAAATAAATTAGCAGATGAGTGTATTATCATTCAAGCTCCAACGAATTTCAAAACAAAAAAACTTTCAACCTAAGTTCAAGCTTGTATAGTAAAATATCAAGAGCATGTTTGGACTTGAACTTGATCATGATTTCGTTCGTGTTCAATCGCGTATATGCGTCAAATACAGAGCAAGTCAAAACGTGCCTGAAAGACTTGTACGCTCGAACTCACTATCTTGCACGAACTTGTATCTTTGATTAGGACTCGGGAAATTAAAATGCAATATTACCTAAAAACATGAAGTAAAACATGAAAAAACTATAAATATGTAAATTTGTCGTTTTTTGCTTATTTAGATTGTGCTATAAATGAGATTAGAATCACAGTTATGCTTTACATACTGATCATGAAAATATTGAAATCAAATCAGGAACAATAAACTAAACAAAATCGAAAATCCTCCTCAGGAATACAGTCATCCTCTTCACCGTCCGCAGTTTCAGCATCATGGCCGGGTAGAGCTAGAACCTTTTTAAAATAATTTAACTCTGGAATTTCTGGCCTGCTCACCGAAGTGTTTCTTTAATAGTTTATTAACATCGTCAAGCTTCTGTTGTTTGATGGCGACACTGTGATTTATTCTGTCAGTTAACATTTGTGATATTTTTACCTCTTTTGTAACAGGAAAAAGTTGACTTATGTCATTTCTGTATGACACTTCACCACATCAGAAATTTTCGTCACCTTTTCAATAATTATGCGCTTGAATTTACTTTTGGAAGTGCTGGCTTATTCTATGAGTGAAAACAGTCGGCTGAGCTTAAACATATCGATTCTCAGCAACATTATGACCATTTATAAGTCTGCGGAGTAAACAATGGCATTAGCGTTGGTTAAGTTGAAATAAGATTGATATTGTTCTCTTGATCTCTTAGCTCGTTCTATATGACTTGTCCACCTAGTACAGCACTCGACAGTCTTCCTTGAGATAGTCTTTGTCATGCATTTTATTGTGCAAATTGAATTCTTCACTAGGATAGGTCACTGTATGGGATTTTATCACAATTTTATTGTCTTAATAAATAACGAACCGAAGACCTTTTTACTGGAATCGAAGCATTTCATCGTAGTCCTCAGGGTGACAACGCATCTGCATTTTGATTCTTAATCGAAGATAAATGTCTATGGGCCACAGCATCCATTTACCGTCAGGTGGACTGTATGCTTGTTTGTCACCCCATGCTATAAAAAACATTATTTTGTCATAGTATTAAACGAATAATAATTGATTAAATTCAAAAATCATATCTTTAGCCCCATGTGATTCGTAGTTTTAAATTTTCGAGAAAATCATGTTTCTTTAACCCGCCGTTGGTCACGCCCCTAAAAAAATTTAATATTCGAACTCTATAGTCTTATCACATATTGTTTATTTATTTGTATACTGTATGACTTATGGGTAAATGATACACAAGACAAAAATAATTTCAAAAGTATTTATTTTACCTTTGGCATAATTAAAACAAACAGGAACTATTAGGTCCTGTGAGAGGTGACACTGAAAGTTCTTAGAAAATAAAAACTGAACAAACTAGCAAGTTATTCGTTTTATTTTATCTTTTCAAAATAGTGTCCATTTACATCAATACATCCTGCATCCGATGAAACAATTACTTGCAGGTCATACAAATACTTGTTCCGTTGGGATTCGAACCGGCCCTCAGCGCAGTAACTCATTGCTAAGCCTGCGCCACGGAGCCGTCGATTGTTGCGTAATTACCTGTCCTTCCGAAGAACAAGGCCACCATCTTTTTCCACGCTTCGACCTCTCTTCACTTTAGTTGGCCATTCCTCTGAAGGAAACACCCAGACAGCAGACTGTCTCTTAGTTTCATGATCATAACAATAAATACAGCTTTTGAGTCACCTCCGTTAACCCTTTGACTGGTAGAGACGTTTTTCAGTGTTATTGAAATAATAAGTCGAGTTTTCGGTTCATTGCACCTCACTTTATTTATAAAAAATATTTAAAAAAATATTCTTAATTTTAGAAAAAAAACATGGTGGCAACAGGATTGCCACTGCTGGTACAGGGAATAGCATTATTGATAATCTTGATGAAACAATTTGAAACAGGGTGTAATGCAAAGTGCTACTTCGCACCGATCACACTGTATTTTAGACCTTTTATTGTTTACTTTGGTGCTGCTGTAGCGACAGCGTTTATATTCATCAGTTTCTTCAGGCTAGTGCTCACCAAGTCTTCCAAATCTTACTTCATGTGGAACTCCAAACTTCTGTTCTTGTCTTTCTCCACTTTCATTAACTTTTTTCTTTTTAGTTACAAATTGGGCAATGATTTGAATGGCCGTTTTCTAAAGTTGTATTATCCACCAACTCCTTGAAAAGCCAGTCTAAAGTCTTTTTGTTTCATTCCCTTGTGCACTCGTGTATTAGTTTTGTACAAAATATGAGCGTTACTGATTGCAACATCAACTAAAAAATAAAAGTATCTCTTCCGCCACTTGCGACTTTTCTACCAACATTGTACTGTCCTCTTTGTTGATCAAAACGATCCACCACTCCCATACGTGCTGTATATTCTGTGACCTGTAACGCACTCTGAGGACTGAGAGAAGATCCTGGAGCTGGAAGAAGATAGACAAGTTGCGCTGGAATATTATAGGATTATCCGAGGTCCGAAGAGAGGAGGACACGGTAATCCTCGAATCCGGCAACTTGTTCTATCACCGGGAGGCGACCATCTGTCCCAAGGAGGTGTCGGATTTATCGTCCACAAGTCTCTCGTTAACAACGTTGTAAAAATGGGGAGTGTGTCGACGGGGTTGCGTACCTTATACTCAGAATCACCAAACGGTATTCGCTGAAGGTCATACAGGTTTACGCACCAACTGGCACCCCGATGAGGAGGTGGAAATGTATGAGGATATCTCTAGAGCCATGCATTCCTCTAAAACCCACTATACGGTGTTAATGGGAGACTTCAACGCAAAGCTAGGCACAAGAGAAGGTGAGCTGAAAGTAGGAAATTCGGATTAGGCAACGGAACAAGGGCCAGCAGCTGGCCGACTTCATGGAGAAAGAGGACTCTTTATGATGAACTCTTTCTTCCAAGCGGCCCCACAGAAAGTGGACCTGGTCGAGCCCCGACGGTTCGACAAAAATGAGATTGACTTCATTATGACGACTAGACGCCAACTGTTCAGTGATGTCTCAGTGATCGCGAGGGTGAAAACTGGTAGCGATCACCGAATGATTAGAACACTGACCTAAACGTCAAGTTGGAGGTGTCGTATAATGAAGTCAACGCTCCGTCCCCGTGCTCTAATCCAGGTTCCGAAACCTTTCAGCTCGAGTTACAAAACCGTTTTCAGTGCCTAGAAGAATGCAATGCAGTGGACGATATGAATGACAAGCTCGTGAAAACTGTCCATGCGGTCGGAGCTAAGTTTTGTAAGACCCGCCGCAGAAGAAAACAAAAACTCTCCGATCACACTCTTAATCTCATGGCTGTTACACGGGAAATGAAGCTGCAATCTTCAGTAGATTTGATAGCACACAGGCAACTGAACAGACAGATCTCCAAATGCATGCGGCGGGACTTGCAACTTCAATACAGCTCGTATTGAAGAAGCGATCGAGCGGAACCAGGGCTCAAAGTCTTTGCCAGAGATCTGTCTGCCAGAAAAACCAACTGTCGAAGCTGAAGACCGAGTGTGGCAGCGTCGTTTCCGGGACACCTGAGATTTTGAGTGAGATTGAGAGGTTCTATGGGCAGCTGTACACATCATCGTTGGAGCCACACGCAAGTGTGGTAACGATCAAGAGCAAGTCTTATCCGACACTATTCCGATGATATCCCGGACGTCAGTCTGAGCGAGATTAGAATGGCTCTCCAGCACCTTAAAACGGCAAGGCCCCAGGCGAGGATGGAATTACAGCGGGGCTTCTGAAAGCGGGTGGAAAACCGGTGCTTGAAGTCCTTCAGAACTCTTTAACTCCGTCCTACATGGTGGCACTACACCGGAGGCGTGGAGCAGAAATGCGGTGGTCTTGTTCTTCAAGAAAGGCGACAACGCTCTCTTGAAGAACTACAGACCGATTTCCTTCTGAGCCGCGTCTACGTGCTGTTCTCGAGAGTCATTGAATCGTCTCGCACGCAGACTCGACGACTTCCAGCCTCCCGAACAAGCCGGTTTCAAAACTTTGCACCATAGACCATATACATACCCTTCGGCAAATTGTACAGAAGTCCGAGGAGTATTTGCCACTATGTCTGGCGTATGGACTGAAAGCCTTTGATTCCGTCGAAATTTGGGCGGTGCTGCAGTCCTTCAGCGGTGCCAAGTTGACTGTCGGTATATCGAGTGCTGAAGTGCTTGCAGTAGGGCTACGATGGCTATCCGAGTACAGAACCAGGTACAAAACCTATCCAACTGCAGAGGTGTAAGACAGGGTGACGTTATATCCCGAAACTCTTCACCGCTGCATTGGAAGACGTTTTCAAGCTTCTGGACTGGAAAGGATACGGCATTAACATCAATGGCGAGTACATCACTCACCTTCGATTTGCCGATGATATAGTCCTTATGGCAGAATCGCTGGAGGACCTAAGCACTATGCTCAATGACCTCAATAGTGCCTCCCAACGGATAGGTCTTAAGATGAACATGGACAAAACAAAGATCATGTTTAATGTCCATGTCACACCTATGCCGGTAGTTGTTGGGCACTAAGCTCAGTTGTTGACGAATATGTTTACCTGGGACAAATAGTCCGACTAGGTAAGTCCAACTTCGACCGAGGTCAATCGACGGATTCAACTCGGCTGGGCAACGTTCGGAAATTAGGCACATCTTCTCGTCAGGTATACCTCAAAACTTGAAAACGAGGCTGTACAACCAGTGCGTGTTGCCAGTGATGACCTACGGAACTGAGACGTGGTCCTTCACTGCTGGCCGGATCAGGAAGCTCAAGGTCGCTCAGCGACCTATGGAAGGGGCTATGCTCAGGTCTCACTGCGTGATAAACTTAGAAATGAGGATATCCGCAGTAGAACGAGAGTGACCGACATAGCCAACAGATTAGTAAGCTGAAGTGGAAATGGGCCGGCCATATAGCTCGAACAACCGACAACCGATGGGGAAAAAGGTTCTCGAGTGGCGGCCTCGTACCGGCGGACGAAGTGTAGGGCGTCCCCACTAGATGGGTGACGACCTGGTAAGACATGGGAAGTCGATGGATGCGGGTGGCTCAGGACCATGCTTGTGGCATTCCTTGGGAGGCCTATGTTCAGCATGTGTGAAGGGCTGTAATGATGATGATGATGATGATGATTCTGTTATTAGTACAGGGCACTTGATAGATTTTTAGACCCATCTTTTGAGTACTCTTACATTTCATTTTTAATTTTGGGTGGAAAGCCGTGCTCACTACAGTTACTGGCTTTGTGTCTTTCAAACAGCAAAACCAACATTCCTTTGACCTCCATTTCCACTTCCTTTTTTCATCTTCTTGACTTTGTGCTTTCCTTGTTGCTACTTCTGAAAGTCTTTGATCTTCTTCTTTGTCACTATTTTAGGTTTCTATACTAAAAGAGGTAAACCAACACGCTCAGTTCTAATTGTGCTGTACTGTAGATACCATTTTCATAGAGGTATTGTAAAAGTCAACACTAGAAAATAATTATCAAATGCAACGTCACCTAAAAATCTTTTGTGAAGAGATTCACATAAGGATTTTACTACTTTCACCCAGTCCGGTTTCGCTTGTATCAGTTTTGCCAGTATATATTTCATATTGGTATAAGTATCCGGTAGTGCTGTCAGCTCTGCACCATACTTGAAACCCTAAAACAATATGCCAATGGGTTTCATTGGCATGTATTGTTTTAGGGTTGATCTACCTTTAAATTTTATCATGCATTCATCAATACTTTGTGAATTGGTTTTTACTGCATTTCTTTAACAAAGAATGTTCAAACGATCGACAGAACAACCAACGTGGTCTCACTTTATATAATTTGTCGAAATTTGGATTAGTTCTAAGTGGCATTTGTGAGTTGTCATTTATATGTAAAAAATTTAATATTTTCTAAAAACTCTGCTAAGTCATAGTTTCAGCTATTTCCACAACATGTAATATTGGGTCACTGGACCAATAGTCCTCAATGGTTGGTAGTTAATGAATACCCATCTGTATGATCATACCAAGAAATGCTTTAAATTCGCCCTCTGATAACTCTTGCCAGTTTTGTACCTTACAAGATGCTGCAAATCTGTTTGTCTGTTCAACTATATTCTTTACAACTTCTTCATCAAAAAAAAGTTCAAAATATGTTATAGGTTCTTAGGTAATATTATTAGGTAAACTTCGACTTGAGCGTAATGGCACAGAATCGAAAAGTTCTATAGTAGGACTTAGTTCCCAATCTTGTTTTTTCCAGTCAATTTCATCTTCATCAGTGTTTTTTTGTTTATTTCTTTTCTTTTTGTTTAAAACGTTACCTCCACACTAGGATTTTCTCCTGTATCGTGGGGCAGTTTACACACATAAATTTCACAGGACAAACATCCCGACCCGGAACAATTATTCGTGGCCAGAGACAAATACTTGTTCCGTTCTGATGATGAAGAAAATCTGAAAGATTTTCTAAAATATATTGTCTGTTAGCAGGAGTAAAACACTTTCATTAGATGTTGAAGGTTGGACTAATATAGAAAGTGATTGTGATCTTTCAGGCAAATAAGTAGAATTGTTGGTAATGTTGTTGTACTAAAATTCACCAACTAAAATTCGTTCCAGGTCAGTATTAGCACTTTCATCATCTCAAACCTCAGCATCGTCTTCAGACACCAAACCATCAGGAAACCCAAAGAGATCTTCGAGCTCCTCTTCTATTTGACGGTCCGTCAGTTGCTTTTGTACTCATTATCTGAAAACATAAAATATATAGTGATAACTAATTACATAACCACACAACAAAATTCTTCAGTAGCACTAAAATATATATTCAAGCCAAAGGTGAATTTTAAAAGTGATAGGTACGAAACTAGTAGTGGCAGCTCTATTTCCACCATGTTTGACGTCATTTTGCAAGAAAACTATGAATTGATTTGCTGAAATAATGTCTGGAATGCTTAGTATCGATCTTCGACTATAAAATTATAATAATACTTACGAAAACTGTGGCACTTTTCAGAGATTTTGTTGATTTATCGGTCGTCGAAAATAACCTCAAAGGTCAAACCGCACTTCGGCGGCGTAGCGCGGCACTGCAGCGGAGCGACGCGGCCTCTCTACGCACTAGAGCGCGGCGCGGCGCTGCAGCGGAACGGAAGTTTTAGCGGAACTTTCTTCGCAGCAACACGGATTTCAGTTTCGATGGAGCATCAAGATTCTTCAAAAGACTTTGATATGGAAGAGAACATTGAAGAAGTAATAGTGGTGTCTTTCTTATGCGAAGAAGAGAGTAGAAAGAAATAAAACGCATTCCGTATGGGTGCACGATATTCTAAATTCTCGCTATAAGAGAATACCACACTCTTTCCACGCCTCTTAAAGGACCCTGATCGATTTCACACTAATTTAAGAATGTCAAAAAGTTCTATGAACTATTGCAAATTATAAAGCCTCACATTGAACTGCAGATACACGTTTCAGTAGAGCAATAGTTGCAGAAGAAAAGCTCATGGTTACAATGAGGTATGTGTGTATTTATTTATTTTATAACCTATACAGTAAATGCTATGTATGGCAAATCAATTATTGACAATATCGTTATCATTCATTGACAGAATTTTCCTTATTTGTGTCATTTTGAAATAACTTGCCATTAGGATTGAAGTAATATCGATAGCGAGCCTGTGGATGTGGTTGTAAAATATTTTCAGATGACTGTAGAATGTATTATGTTTCAGCACTTGCCTCATTTTCATCCTGGAGCACAATATTCGTTGGGTTGGCTTGAGAATGTAGAATGTTTTGTGTCTCAGCATTTCTTACAATTTCATTCTGGAGGATACAGATCTTCGGTTTCTTTTGCTGTGAAAGATCAATATTTCTATTCGGTGTGATGCATCCTTTACTTAAAGATGATGTACGTGTTCCATTTAAATTCTCTAATTCCGCTTTGGATACGCTTAAATATACTTCGATTTTTACCTTAAGCTGTAAATCTGGAGACAAATTTACCACAGAATCTGCCATGGCCTTAAAAAAAGAATGAATAGGGCTTATAGACTCTTTTCGGCAGTCTAAATATTTATGTAATACGTTGGCTACTTGAGATTGTGGTTGTTTGTTCTTCTTTCTTGCCGTTATGTTTTCAAATATGTCAGGTGTTGATCTTGTAGAAGGGGGTCTCGAGAGATCAGGAGTTACAGTGGATCTTTATAGATCTTTATTGCAATCAAATGGTAACAATAGATGTGATGTTTTAAAAAATAGTCCGCATTTGAACCCGGTTTGGGCGTAGCAATTATAAAATATTAAATTACATTACTAAATATTATTACTAAATTACATTATTAGATTTCATTATTGAGTTACATTATTAGATTACATTATTAAGTTACATTTTTAAATTAGGTATACAATATTAGATAAATTATTGAACATTCTGTAAATTAAATTCAATTAACAATCACATTGTCAAGTAAAAGAAAGAACAATGATAATAATAATTATCATTGTTCTTTCTTAGTAAAGTAGGCGCGGTATACTCTAGCACGTTCCATCTTTCTGATTTTCCATACTCGAACACTCTGTTTCGAGTGTATCCGGAACAACAGTATAATTATTGAACCTATATACACAATAGGGTCTATTGTTGTCTAAGCCGTCTTTTCTAACTCTATAAGACAGAATTAAAGCTGCCAGGACTTGCCTTGCATCTATTTCTGCCGACGTCACGATCTGGTTATTACCTGACTCAGTGTAATGTACGTTTGGCGACACAACACCAGGTAATATTTCGACATTAGCACACTTGCCAGCAGCCTTATACTGATTTCTTGACTATTGGTACGACCTTTATTTTCTCTTCCGTTTTGGCTAAGGCCATAGATTTTCTCAAATAAGTTTGTGTTATATTTGAACTGCTCAAACTTTTTGAAACTGGTCTTCCATTATGTTAGCACTCTCAAGAAATGCGACTTGATCGTTGGTTAGTGTAGCCGCATGCCCATCCCAATAAATTCCGGGTAGGCAATCCTGCTCCAACATCAGCTGGGCGGATGTTTTCCTCAAATCAATCCCTGTTTCCAGGCGTAGCTGTAACCTCAGGTCAGCTTATTCTCTGGACACACACCTCTGGGCAAGGCATGGACATGTACATCCAGTGCGTGTTTGCACTTATCCTGCCAAAATGGCCATGTTGATTTGGTGCGGGTATTGATAATCTGTAACGTAGTGACGCTGTGTCAACTACGTATCCAAATCCGCTGATGTACGCATCAATAGGTCCGGGTAATACATGGTTGCCGGAAAGAATTTGATTGGCGAAAAATCCTCATCGTATGTTGAGTCTCCTTCCTCCTGTCGAATACTAATAAAACGAGCGTATAAGCTCATCGTACAGTAGTAAACCCACGCAGATTTTGCCACAACTTTTGCGAAATATGGTTGATTCGACGCAATTATGTCGTACTCTTTTTCGCATAAAGGGATAAATCTCTCAGTGGTAATGGCGAATTCGTTCGCCCTGCGGTAGGGAGCAACTCCGGGGAACCCCATCATATCCATGTCTGAGAACATGGGTTCGTTCTTCGGCTTGGTGGGCTCAGTAGATAACCTAGTGGGTTTTGGCCCTGTGGATGTTGGATCACGCGGAGGCAGCGGCGGTGCAGCCGCGTTCTCTGACGCAAGTGATCGTTTTAAAACTTTCGTCTGCCGTCTCGGGGAGGCATAATTAGAATAAATGGCGGATGTTGTCAAAGTAAATGCAGTCAGCACAAAATCTTAAAAATAATTTCTTGTAGCATATGTTTCAAGTTACCAAATAACAAATTTTCAACGCAAATATATTTTACGATATCTATATAAATAAAATGTTAATAATCTGTGCATAAGAAACTAATTTCAAGAAAAATGTATTTATTTCAAACTGACAACTGTCATCTAAGAAATTTTACAAACAGATTTATAAAATATTTAATTTAACGTTACATTATGCATCGAACGAGACGACAAATACGAATAAATACCGCCAATACTACTTTCGCACACGTAACATCGCCTACGGAGGACGACACATCCATGGAATGTAATCCTAGAGGCACAAGAAGAACCCCCGTACCATCTTTGAGGAGACGAAGAGCACCACCGGCTGGGTTGGGACCTGAAGGAATTACTATCCTACAAGAGACCCCGCTACTGATGGTGTGGTGCGACGACGCATACGCTGGACTAAAAATTATATATAAGTGTTATGCGCGCGTACTATAAGGCTACCAAAGGAGGAACCAATCTTACATCTTATCGCCCTAAAATGTATGAATTCCAACAGCTACAGCCCAACCTAACAAATTTAACTGCCCAAAGACTTTCAGATCAAGTACGTGTCATTCTCAAGTCGTGAATTTTTGGACGACAGATTACTTGAACAACTTTGCAGTGAGTACTCAACATCTACTATCAATTCAATTCCTAATTCCCAACGAACACTTCCAGGTGAGAATGATGACTTAAATGTTAATAACAGTAACCATAATATAAATATTACTAACTTAGACAACGAAAAAGTAGAGCAAAATTGTTTTGATATAGATGTGAGTTCCCAGGACAGCGAATATATGAGAAGGACTTTCGAATGTTTGCTTCTGGAATATAAATATACCTATAGAAAATAGACCGAAACTACCTAAACTTCCTAACAACAAAAACTGTATTAACAGTAGCATCAATGAATATTCTATGTAAAGAATATTTTGAAAAAAGTAATTCAATTTTGGAAACTATGTCTCTTCTTTATTGTTGTGCCCATGTTGTATGTATGATAATGAAAATTCCTGTCATTTCAGTACATAATTTTAAGAAAATAATACAGAACCTAAATGGAAACAAAAATTCAAACACGAATTGACAATACTCATAAAATTATAGGAAAACTAATAAGCTACCAAACAGGTAACAGACGTAAAAATAATAACTTTAGTAAATCAAATCGCTAATAAAAATAATATTAGCCAATTAGATCCCCATTTTCCGGATAAAATTACTGGTACATTGATACGCTAAAACAAAAGTTAAAAGCATGGGCTAACCGTATTAGACGATATTCAGAAAGATCTAAGCGATACTTCCAGAATCGCACATTCGAAAGTAATCAAAAGTGGATGTATCGGTCTTGGGAGAACACTACAACTAACAGTTGTACTCATGTAAGCAAATGAATGTCTCAGTTTTGGAAAAGTATATGGTCTAGTGAAGTTTCTCATGATGAAACGAATGGTTCGTGCAACCAGACGTGCGTATTCTAATTTGGCTAGCATGGGTTCTATCTCAATTACTGCTGAAGACGTATACTCAATTACTCGTAGATTACACAATTGGAAATCTGGACCAGATGGTATACACAACTTTTAGTTGAAATGGATAACAAGTAGCCACGCGCGTTTGGCTGCACAGATTCAAGCCATTGAGTGCTGTGAGCTCCTGACTACTACAACTGGTATTACCCACTTACTATATAAAATGGAAACACCACGGAACCTAAAATACCGACCTATAACATGCCTTTCAACTGTATACAAATTAATAACTGCAATTTTAAATAACAAGATCTATAAACATTTGGAAAATAATAACATTTTTCAACTGCACAGAACGGATGTCGGAAAGGGTCACGTGGTTGTAAAGAACTTCTTCTCATTGACACAGCTATTTGCCGACAAGTCTTTCGTAATCGCAAAAATATGTCTGCCGCTTGGGTGGATTACAAAAGGCATATGACTCTGTTTCACATTCATGGCTAAAGAGAGTTTTGGAAATATATAAAATAGATGACAAAATTTGTAAGTTTCTAAATAAATTAATGGGTCAGTGGAACACTGTCCTAAACCTACCAGGTGAGTGGCAAAGTAGTTCGATAGACTCTATAAATATTAAGCGGTATATTCCAGGGCGATAGTTTGAGCCCAACTTGGTTTTGTTTAGCCCTGAATCCTGGCACTGCTATTGAGGAATCCGGATTAGGGTTTCGGTTTCGGAAGAAAACTCACCTATCTCACATCTACTTTACATGGATGATCTCAAGCTTTTCACATCAAAGAGAGTGATCTACTATTATTGTTAAAATTAACACATAGTTTCAACAATGATATTAGAATGGAATTTGGAATAGATAAATGTGCTGTCATTAATGTAAATAGAGGCAAAATTAAAATTCAATAATTTTGAAATTACAAATGATTTACATTTTAGTTCTCTTTCTGAAACAGAAACCTATAAATACTTGGGCATGGCGGAAGCGCTAGAATTAATGACAAAAATATTAAAGAAAATTCAAAAGCAAAATTTATGTCAAGATTTAAAAAAGTTATCAAAAGTCATTTATCCGGCGGAAACAAAATTAGAGCATATAACTCCTGGGTAATACCTAGCCTTCTTTATACTTTTGGTGTTACAAGATGGTCTCAAACGGAATTGGATGCCTTGGCTAGACGAGTCCGTACATTAATTCACGCACAGAATACCACACGATCATCATCTGTCATGAGGTTGTATCTTCCAAGAAAAGATGGTGGACGGGGTTTATTAAACATTAAAAACCTACACAACCGTGAAGTATACAACCTCAGAGACTATTTTATTTAAAAAAAAGACACATCACGCATTCATAGTGACGTAGTGATTAATGACAAATCATTAACCCCATATATGTCGGCAAAGGACTGGCAGAGGCCTCATACTATGACTATAGATGAACGCAAAAAGGTTTGGAATGACAAGCAACTGCATGGTCGATTTTTTAAAACATTGACTAATCCTTATGTAGACATGGTTACATCAGTACATTGGTTACAGTTTGGTGACCTTTTTGCAGAAACTGAAGGTTTTATCTGTGCAATACAAGACGAAGTAATTAAAACGAACAACTACCGGGTACATTTTGAGGCACGGTTGACGTATGTCGCGCATGTCACCGCCCTGGAGGTCCCTCAGACATGTTATTTCCGGTTGTTCTAACTATCGAATGGTGAGTATTTGCACAGACATAACCAAGTAGCTAGAATAATACACCAGCAGCTTGCCATTAAATTTGGTTTTACTCAACAGGACGTTCCATATTATAAGTATGAACCAAAGCCAGTCCTTGAAAATAGAGTGTCACGTTGTACTGGGATCGGTCAATTATCACAGACAGGTTTATAGCGGCAAATAAACCTGACATTGTGGTGGTAGACCGAACTACACGCAAGGCAATAATAATAGATATCAGTGTTCCTCATGACGAGAATCTCGTGAAAGCAGAGAAGATAAAAATAAAATATATCGACTTAGCTCATCAGATTGTCGCTATGTGGGACGTTGATTCTACTATTATTGTACCAATAGTTGTATCAGTCAATGGGCTTATCGGTAAAAATATGGACGATTATCTGTCCAAGTGAGGTTTAGGCAAGTGGCTGAAGGGATTGATTCAAAATCGGCCTTATTAAATATAGCTCGAATAGTAAGAAGGTTCCTATCTTTGAATGCCTAACTTCACCGATGGCTTGGATTCCCCGCCGCGGTGGATAATAGCCGAAATAATATTATTTATATAGATTGTATTTATATTTATAATATTATAATTTTGTGACAATATATGTGATAATGTAATAATAATTATAATTATAATAATTAAAAAAGAAAATTAAACATAATAAAATTATATAGAAAATTAAATTAAATAATAATTGAAAAAAAGGCAATAGAAGTTGTCCACACAAATTAAATAATATTTTTATCAAAATATTCATTTAAATTGTAGAAATATTTGTCAATTATACATAACCTTAATTTTGATAAAATTATGTAGTATCCGTTAGACCTTTATTATGCCCCCCATACACTAGGAGGTAAAACTGAATAGACTAAACTGCGTTCAGTTCGGACTGAACGGATTGGTGCACATACACGGCGTAATCCCATCAGTTCACTCCGGTTTGCTGCAAGGAGTGGTCGTGAATAATGGACGAAAGTGAGTTATTATGTTACGCTGCCTTAGCACTAGTATATTAAAAAAAGGAAAAAAGAACTGTGGGCTAAACCTTGTAGTGTAGTGGCGGGTTAGAATACCCACTACCCCATATCTTCCCGTGGGTGTCGTAAGAGGCGACAGGAAACTGAGGCAGAAGATGGGCAGCAGCATCTTTCTGATAACAGCAAATAACAATAAAAACTGCGGTTGCCAACCGCTCGCCAAGCGTGGCAACTACGGCAATATCCCCAATGAAGAGTTACGAAGAGACGGCCCCAGTCCCGGCGGCACCGCTATTCCTGGCTACGGTGGCGACCATGAAACGGGGCGGGGGGTGCTAATCTCCAGTGGAGGTTCGGTTGCCACCTACGACGACTCGACCTGGCAACTTATAACGCGCACTCTGAGGACTGACGAGAAGATCCTGGAGCTGGAAGAAGAGATAGACAAGTTGCGCTGGAATATTATAGGATTATCCGAGGTCCGAAGAGGGGAGGACACGGTCCTCGAATCCGGCAACTTGTTCTATCACCGGGAGGGCGACCATCTGTCCCAGGAGGTGTCGGATTTATCGTCCACAAGTCTCTCGTTAACAACGTTGTAAATTGGGTGTGTGTCGACGAGGGTTGCGTACCTTATACTCAGAATCACCAAACGGTATTCGCTGAAGGTCATACAGGTTTGCACCACCGGCACACCCGATGAGGAAGGTGGAGAAATGTGAGGATATCTCTAGAGCCATGCATTCCTCTAAAACCCACTATACGGTGTTAATGGGAGACTTCAACGCAAAGCTAGGCACAAGAGAGAACGGTGAGCTAGTAAAATTCGGATTAAACGCAAGACAAGGGGCCAGCAGCTGGCCGACTTCATGGAGAAAGAGGGACTCTTTATGATGAACTCTTTCTTCCAGAGCGGCCCCACAGGAATGGACCTGGTCGAGCCCCGACGGTTCGACAAAAAATGATTGACTTCATTATGACGACTAGACGCCAACTGTTCAGTGATGTCTCAGTGATCGCGAGGGTGAAAACTGGTAGCGATCACCGAATGGTTAGAACACTGAACCTAAACGTTAAGTTGGAGGTGTCGTCTAATGAAGTCAACCTCCCTCGTGCTCTAATCCAAAGTCCGAAACCTTTCAGCTCGAGTTACAAAACCGTTTTCAGTGCCTAGAAGATTGCAATGCAGTGTGGACGATATGAATGACAAGCTCGTGAAAACTGTCCATGCGGTCGGAGCTAAGTTTTGTAAGACCCGCCGCAGAAGAACACAAAACTCTCCGATCACACTTAATCTCATGGCTGTTAGACGGGAAATGAAGCTGCAATCTTCAGTAGATTTGATAGCATACAGGCAACTGAACAGACAGATCTCCAAATGCATGCGGCGGGACTTGCGCAACTAATACAGCTCGTATTGAAGAAGCGATCGAGCGGAACCAGGGCTCCAAAGTCTTTGCCAGAGATCTGTCTGCCAGAAACCAACTGTCGAAGCTGAAGACCGAGTGTGGCAGCGTCGTTTCCGGGACACCTGAGATTTTGAGTGAGATTGAGAAGTTCTATGGGCAGCTGTACACATCATCGTTGGAGCCACACGCAAGTGTGGTAACGATCAAGAGCGAGTCTTATCCGACACTATTCCGATGATATCCCGGACGTCAGTCTGAGCGAGATTAGAATGGCTCTCCAGCACCTTAAAACGGCAAGGCCCCAGGCGAGGATGGAATTACAGCGGAGCTTCTGAAGCGGGTGGAAAACCGGTGCTTGAAGTCCTTCAAAGCTCTTTAATTCCGTCCTACATGGTGGCACTACACAGGCGTGGAGCAGAAGTGCGGTGGTCTTGTTCTTCAAGCGACAATGCTCTCTTGAACTACAGACCGATTTCCTTCTGAGCCGCGTCTACGTGCTGTTTTCGAGAGTCATTACGAATCGTCTCGCACGCAGACTCGACGACTTCAGCCTCCCGAACAAGCCGGTTTCCGAAAAGGCTTTAGCACCATAGACCACACCTTACCCTTCGGCAAATTGTACAGAAGTCCGAGGTACAATTTGCCACTATCTGGCGTATGTGGACTATGAGAAAGCCTTTGATTCCGTCGAAATTGGGCGGTGCTGCAGTCCTTCAGCGGTGCCAAGTTGACTGTCGGTATATCGAAGTGCTGAAGTGCTTGCAGTAGGGCTACGATGGCTATCCGGTACAGAACCATAGTACGAAACCTATCCAACTGCAGAGAGGTGTAAGACAGGGTGACGTTATATCCGAAACTCTTCACCGCTGCATTGGAAGACGTTTTCAAGCTTCTGGACTGGAAAGAATACGGTATTAACATCAACGGCGAGTACATCACTCACCTTCGATTTGCCGATGATATAGTCCTTATGACAGAATGACGAGAGGACTTGAGCACTATGCTCTATAACCTCAATAGTGCCTCCCAACGGATAGGTCTTAAAATGAACATGGACGAAACAAAGATCATGTATAACGTCCATGTCACACCTATATTATACGCCGGTATTTGTTGGGAGCACTAAGCTCGAGGTTGTTGACGAGTATGTTTACCTTGGACTTGGGACAAATAGTCCGACTAGGTAAGTCCAACTTAGACCGAGAGGTCAATCGACGGATTCAACTCGGCTGGGCAGCGTTCGAGAAATTACGGCATCTTCTCGTCATGTATACCTCAAAACTTGAAAACAGGCTGTACAACCAGTGCGTGTTGCCGGTGATGACCTACGGAACTGAGACGTGGTCCTTCACTGCTGGCCGGATGAGGCTCAAGGTCGCTCAGCGAGCTATGGAAGGGCTATGCTCGAGTCTCACTGCGTGATAAACTTAGAAATGAGGATATCCGCAGTAGAACCAGAGTGACCGACATAGCCCAACGGATTAGTAAGCTGGTGGCAATGGGCCGGCCATATAGCTCGAAGAACCGACAACCGATGGGGAAAAAGGTTCTCAGTGGCGGCCTCGTACCGGCGGACGAAGTGTGGGGCGTCCCCACTAGATGGGTGACGACCTGGTAAGACATGCAGGAAGTCGATGGATGCGGGTGGCTCAGGACCGTGATTTGTGGCATTCGCTGGGGAGGCCTATGTTCAGCAGTGGACTTGAAGGGCTGTAATGATGAATGATGAAACCTTGGCTACGACAAAGGCAGTATTCCCACAAATCTTTTACTAGAACTAAAGCTTTGCCCAAAGGACTGGTTTAATTATCTTCGCATGGATGAGGAATTGTGTACTTAGTTATTCCATTTAGTGGCACCATTGATAGAAAAAATAATACAAACATGCGGGATGCTATATCTCCTAATGAGCGTCTGACTGTAACGATTCCTTGCCAGGAAGAAAATATGAAGATTTAAAGTATTCTACCATCATATCACAAAGCATTAGGAGGATAGTTCCAGAAACATGTTATGCAATTCTGGAAGCATTGAAGGAGTATTATAAGGTAAATAAAATGCAAATAATCGATTATTAATGTATTTAATACAAAAAAGAGTATTACTAAAAAAATTAATTCCAAACAGAAAATTTTACATATTATCAAAATTTCACTCAGACAATTCTACCAAATTTGGTTGTTCTTCTGATTCCACTATGATTAATTGACTGGGTACCACAGAAACACAGGCTGATTATTAATTGGCGACAGAATTTGTGTTTGCTGACTGGCGACAAATTTATAATCCAAATTTGGTAAAAGATTTGAAAGTCGCGAAAACCTGCTCAAATTATTAAGTTGTGCTTCGTACAAAGTATCGTTTATAATTTTTCTGCATATATTTTTTAATTTTAGACAATGATCGTAATTTTGAAGAAACATTTTGCCTATAATGTCAAACTCGTCTTCTTGCCGAATAGAAGATAATCGGTCTCCGATCGTACGCAGTATTGATTGTGATTCTGAGTTACTCAGTTTGCTTTCTTTTAAAAAGATCTTGAGTTAGAAGACAAACTTAATTCTGGTCGTGGGGTGCTTGGTGATAGTACGCTGTATTTGATTCTTCTGTTGAAGGGCTCTGAAAATATTTTTTTTAGTTTCCACAATCTGAAGATTGGATTGATGCGAACGGTTTTGGAACGAGATGGAACTTTCCACATTGTGTAGGTGCTGTGGATGGAAAACATATTGCTATTAAACCACCTCCTGGCGTTGGTTCATACTCGTAACTACTACAAAGGATTCGACAGTCAAGTTTTACTTGGGTAGCCAATTCAAACTATGAATTAATTTATTTTCTTTTGGGATCAACGGACGAGTGTCAGGTGGTGGAGTAAATCACTGATTTTATCGAAAACTAATGAACAAATCTTTGAATCTGCCTAGAGCATCAAATGTAAGTGGCTACAATTTGCCCTACGTTTTAGTTGGAGATCAAGCTTTTCGCTATCACAGGAATTCATGACACCATTTCATCGAAATGTATTAAATGTGGAAGACGCATTTACAATTACAGGCTTTCAAGAGCTAGACGTATTATAGAAAATGTTTTGGAATAATGGTAAACCGATTCCAAATATTGGAAAGCAAAATACGTTGATCTTGAAAACATTAAACCAATTGTACTGTACTAGCATGTTGTGTCCTGCATAATTTTTTTGAGACAAAAAATTCCAAACACGTACAGTTCTCCGGAATGCTGTTACCATGAGAACATAATAACTGGAGAAAATGTATGGTCTAAAAACTAGAGAAAATATGCTTTACATTTAAACAGACGCGGCAATATTAGAACTGCAAATAATATTAGAAACTCATTCGTAGAGTACTTTAATGGGGTTGAGCAAGTATCATGGAGAATAACTTTGTGTAAAGAGTTATTTCAATAAAGATGTTAGAAGTTTAACCAAGGTTCTTTTATTCACTAAGGTTTTATTTACTCACCTCCATTAACATCCATGCTAGAAGTCGAAGGTAACGGCTCCTCTTGGTCTTTTAAGAACAACAGTTCTTTATAATACCACAGTTTTGGTGTATAAACCTCATCAGCAGAAGCCCCCGATACCATGGACGATAGAACTTTTTGTTCTTTTCTGAATGTGCTGCGTAAATTATTTATTTTTCGTAATTGTATCACGATTAGCGCTCGGATCTTTTGTCAAAACTTTATTCAAAAGTAAGTCATAGCACTCATTTCGCTTATTTTATTATAATAATCTTTAGATTTTATTAACCAAAGTGGCTCTAACGTTTTGAGTAACTCAATAAAGTCCAAAAGAATTTTGACCACGAGGCCATTTCTAAATCACAATTTCAAAACGTTCCACGTCCTCACAGCCAGAGCTCAGTTGCAAACTGAACTGACTTGTCCATACATGATCCGTTCAGTCCTTCCGGTCAGGCCGATGTGAACGAATTGCTTCAGTCGCTCCGGCCGACTGACGCGAGCTTACCTTAGGGCTATACGCACTGTCGACTAGTCGCCGGCGACTCAGTCCTCGGCGACCGAAACATGGGAACAGGGCGGAGACCGAGCCGAGCGACAGTATTCCAAGTACATTCGTGCAGAATGGACGTTGAAGAACTTGCAATAGTAGCGACGCTACTAATTATAAAGAAAGACAAATAAAAAAAATCAAAAGAGTATTGGGTGCATCCTTTGTTAGAAGAACGGAGGTCAAAGAATGTTTAAAATATTTTATGAAGACGTTAGAAAATATCCTCGTAAATTTTTAATTATGCAAGAATGTCTGTGAGTTCGTTTGATGTCTTATTGTGTCTTCTAAAACCACATATAACTGGCATAGATACAAATATGCGACCATGTATTTCTCCGGAAGAAACTTTTTTATAACACTAAGGTAAGTGACAATTCAAATAAAATTCATTCCTAACATTTATTTTTACAGGATTTTAACACAATTTACATTACATTCCGGACACATCTATCGGCCAAACCTAGTGTTTAAAGTGTTGACAATCCTAGCTAAAATAAATGTTAAGTGGTGCAATAAGTTTTATATGCAGTTTTACGAAAACGATGGGTAAATCAGCTTCACACCTGCAAAACTTATTGCTCCTCCTAACATTTATTTTTAGCTGGTCTCCAGTCAAAACTTAAAACTCAAGGTGGGCCGATAGATGTCCGGAAGTGTGTTTAAGTTACAGATAATGCCATCCACGAAGATGCGCGATTAAATTTAAATAGAGCATCTTTCGTGCTGTTCATAATACTCTTTCCTGATTAGTCAATTTCTATTAGTGTGCGTTTGCATTCATCGATAATTAGCGTGTATCGACAGATGTTTAACACATGCGGAAGATAGCACACATGCATTTGAACAAAGAGTGGGGCGCGTCTTCATGGATGGCACTATCTGTAAGTCTACTCTTCGATGACATAATTTAAAATATACGGTAAATAATTATAAAACATGTATATTTTTAAAGTACTTAATGAAATCAATATTATAAACGAACACAACAACAAAATATTCAAAATAGATCCAAAATGTCAGAATCTTGCGAGGTATTTAGTGACAGTAGAAAATCGCGACTCTGGGCGTTCACGTTCTGAAGGAGTTGAAGTTGGTAGCGTATAATAATGTTGTGCTTCAGGGCGTGATTGTTGACTTGGTGCTGTTGAACGCCCGGCCTCCGGTGTGAAGTAACCACGCTCATACTCGTACTCATTAAAATTTCGCCACATTGTGTTTGGATATATATTATTTTGAGTAGAGGATCGGAATGATTCGATTACACTGATTAATTGAATTTTCATAGCTGACTTTTTGTGCTCGGAATTGCCTAAATGATGATAATAGGGACATCAGGAACATTCTGTCCTCATCTTGTTCCAAAATATCCTCCTTATTTTTGCAGTTTCAATACACTTGTTTAATGTGGTTAACAGTTCGCTTGTGCCATCATCTGACATTTTTTCTTTTTCTTCCGACTATATTTTCTCTCGAGTAAGGTCCTAAGGTTCTTGATCATTTGTCAAATGTTCTTGTTCAGCAATGTTACTCTCTGTGTTCAAATTACCAACGGTATTCTTCAAAATAACAGCTGATTATAATAAATATAGGGAGTTTTATGGGAAGCAGCACATCCGCTTTTAGTATTTTTAAATCTTCGTACTTCTCATGACAGCTTCTATATTTTTCCATTTCTTTTGAAGTGAATGACCTGTAAATAATGTATATATTTAAATTATTTTTAATTCCAGATATCTTGGAAGCGGTTGTAAATTTGTAGATTTACATTACTCATACAGACTTGGGATTTCAACTATAGCTGAAATAATAAGAAAGTTTGTCATTTTATATGGGTTGTACTAAAAGACATGTGTTTACCAACCGACAAAGAAAATTGGTTAAAAAATCAAAAATTTTCATTTACGGGCCAATTTTCCAAATTGCATAGGTGCCGTAGATGGTAAGCATGTAAGAATTATAAAACCATACAACAGTGGATCATTGTGTTATAATTACAAACACTTCTTTTCTAATTTTGCTTGCCATTTGTGACTCTGACTATAAGTTCATATACATAGACGTTGGTTCCTATGGAAAGGATTGCGATTCAACTATATTTACAAATTCAACGTTTTATCAAAAGCTAATGAACAATGATTTGCAAATACGGAACCTAAGCCCATTTCATCGACAAACCCTATACCAGTACCGTTTGTTATTGTGGGTGACGAAGCATTTGGACAAACTGACAAAATTATGCGACCGTTCGGTGGATCAAATTTAACAACAAAGAAAAAAATATTTAATTATAGGCTTTCTCGTGCACGACGCCATATTGAATGTTCATTCGGCATATTAGCAAACAAGTGGCAGATTTTTCACAGACCTATCAACGTGAATTTAGATCTAGTATCATGCATCATCAAAACATGTTGCGCTCTTCACAACTATGTCCGAAAGAGACGGATATAAATTTGAAGATACCCTGAGCATTCCTGGCTTTGAAGAAGTCCCAAACGGTTTCCAAAGAGCTACGCGACGTGGTGCATCATACAGAGATGTATTTGCTGATTACTTTACAACTGAGGGTCAATTATCTTGGCAGATGAGCAGTATTAATTAATAAAAAATAAATGGCATTTCTTACTTACCTGAGTTTTTTTTTCTTCGTCTGATAATTCTTCACCTCCAAATAACTCCACTATTTCTTCCCACTGTTTTTTCTTCAAATCCCGATTAGCATATTCCTCACTTTGTAAATCCCAAATAGCTTTTCGGGATTGTATTTCCGATATAAATTTATCCGTGTCAAAACTCATTGTGCGCGGCCGTCCGGTCGTTACGACAGTTGCTCGCAGTGTGAATGCTTTCATTTGAAACCGTGCTCCTATTGGTCGCCGGCGACCGGCAGTTGCCTGTGCGTCGCCACTGCGCGGCGAGTCGCCGAGTCGCCCGGGCAACCGGTGACTAGTGCGTAAACACCTATTTAAACTATACAATATTACAGTCGTCGACAACTGAGTCGCCGGCGACTAGTCGACAGTGCGTAATAGCTCTTGGGTCAAATTACACACACGATACGGATTTGCATCCGGTCAGTTAGATCTGAAGGCAAAACTGTCCGTATATTGCCCCCTTTAACTCTGACACTCGACAAAAAATTCATCAATCGAATAAAATGAATGTTCAATTAGAAAATGGAACAATTTATCTTTGAAAATGTATATCGTTACACTCTTTGATGTTATTCGTAATCTTGTATATCTTTGGAGCCATAGCAAACTTTTCCCATACAAGGTAGTTTTATATTTTCTACCAAGGTTATTATATAATCTGCTTCTATTGCGAAATCTCGAAATCTCTAGTTTAAATAGTGATGGATATTGCCTGATAAATAAAGCCATTTCAAATATGTGTAGTGATGGTACGGTAAGTAATTTTAATTTCATGAAATAATCTTTACAGCTATCAGTTCTTTTAAACCACGTATACACATTTTTGACATTTAAATACTTTATCCCAGTTAGTGGCGTCTCCCCAAAATATTATTCCATATCTAAGCCTGGACGTAACATAACCATAATAAGCCACAAGTAATGTAGGGAGACTGACTTTTTTTGCTAGCATATATAGGTTATAAGACGTCTGTCACTTTTTTGATAACAAATTCTATATGGCTTTGCCATTTCAGATTTTCATCAATGTGAACGCCAAGAAACTTTGTAGTTGTTGTTATTTGGACTTCTTTGTCATTATACTGAATTTGTGTATTAAAACTATGTTTAGTTTTTTGTTTGAATTGCATTATCTTAGTTTTATCTATATTCATTATTAAATTATTGTTTTGTAACCACTCAGTTATTGATTTTAGGCTATAATTTATGGCGTTTTCATGATTATAAATAACTGTACAGTCATCTGTAAACAATATCATCCGATTGTTAGTAGATTTAGGTAGGTCTTTTATATAAATAATAAGTAGTGGCCCCAGAACACTTCCTTGTGGACACCAAATTTAACTCTTTAGGACTGGATCTATAATGTATTTCATTTTATGTTTGGAACAAATTTTGCTTATTTTCGTGATTTGAGTTCTTTCACTGAGGTACGAATTTAATAAATCGAGGTATTGCCCTTACACCTATATTTAAAGTTTATTTAAAGTTTTGCATGATCCACAAAGTCAAAGCCCTTTGACATATCCATGAACAAGGCATAAGAAGGTTGTCTAGCATCCACTCTTGGGTATATCATACTTAAAATTCATAGATAGCTAGGTTTATTGACATATTCTTTCGGAATCCTTTTGATCAGTGGTAAGATGTTGTTCCGTTCAAGTAATTATATAATTTATTATATATAGCCTTTTCAATTATTTTAGAAGGTAGGAGTTAGGGCTATTGGTCTATAATTCTTCATATCGCATTTAGCTTCTTTTTATGGAGGTTTAATTATTGTAGTCTTTAATATTGATGGAAAAATACCCTGTTCAAAACATAAGTTAATAATATGGCTAAGTATGGGCGCAATACTAGAACAAAC
The DNA here is from genome assembly GCA_029286625.1 of Parnassius orleans. Taxonomy (NCBI): domain Eukaryota; kingdom Metazoa; phylum Arthropoda; class Insecta; order Lepidoptera; family Papilionidae; genus Parnassius; species Parnassius orleans. The sequence continues at coordinate 106,005 of JAGSMP010001926.1, forward strand.
ATATTTGAACACTGATACACAAATGTCATCAAACCCAGTACTTTTAGTGTTTTTTAAATTATTTATGATAGAAGAGATGTCATAGGGATCAGTGGGACATAAGAAAAAGGAATATGATGAGTTATACGTGCATGTTTGCTTTTTGGGGGGATTATTTATATTTTGAGCTTTAACCAAATCTGCATAGTAATTATTGAACGATTCTGCTATTTGCTGAGGATCTGTAATTTTATGATCATCTATTATCAACTTTTTAATATTTTCAGGGGGTAGTTTTAGTTTATTGCCATGAATAACATTCCAAGAGGCTTTGGATTTTTTTGTAGCATTTAGGATAAAGTGACTATTTTGAGATTTTGAGTTAATTTGATAATTTTACTGTACCTCTTAGAATATGTTTTGAAAAGTAATTTATCTTTAAGGTTCTTAGATAATCTGTATTTCCATAGGAGTGAACGTTTATGTTTGCTACATTTCTTGATTCCAACAGAGAGCCATTTTGGTCGTATTTTTGTCTTATTTTTAGTTTTTAATATAGGAAAGCATAAGTTATAAAATAATCTAAATAAATCATAAAACAAAGTGAAAGCTTTATTTGCGTCATTTGTTTCAAAAACTTCACTGAATTTGAGCTCATTAATGCAGTCTTTAAACTTTCTCAAATTACACTCAGAATAATCACGTTTATATGAGAACCAGTAGTCAAATAAACAGGTCTTTTTTACAGGACAGCATAAATATTGGGCTTTATGGTCGGACAAACCTAATTCCAAAAGATCAGATTTAGTTCCACGTATGTTATGAAAGATGTTGTCAATACAGGAACCACTGCTTGGTCTTGTCGGTTCTTTGACCGATTGTTTTAAGTTGAATCCAATAATGAGATGCTCTAGCTCCATGGCATTCTTATTCTTTTTCAACATATCAATATTAAAGTTACCACAAACAACGATTTTTTTTGTACCATTTTTAGTCAAAATACATAGGATGTCATTTAAATTATTGAAAAATATGTCAAGATATTTACTAGTTTTTGCTCTTTGGTGATTGATGATCTACTAATTCAACAGAACAACACTCGATTACGTTGGGGATATTAAACTTTTGAATGCTATTTATTACGGTAAAGTTAATATTATGTTTTACCAGAATACATGTCCCCCCTCTGCGTTTGATTCGAGAAAAGTGAGTAAATTCAACATCAGACGTTTCAGATCTTCGATTTTGACGACTCCGTTGTCGCTGGCATAAGCAACAGGATCCGCGTACGAAGTCGCGGGCAGAAGCTAGTTAACAATAAAAAGTAAGATTATGATTGTGGGCACGTTTCATATAGTTTCCTATTATTACAACAGTATGCATGTACAGTCAGTGCCATATCGACCTACCCTTATCTGTCAAATTTCTGCAACTGAATTTCAACCTAATTTCAAACGCATAGAGATCAACGTCAGTTGTGGTTTTTTCACAGATTTTCGTAGGTCGATGTGTCGCTGACTGTACGTTACGCCACGCATCCGGTCTGCTCAGGCCTTTATTATTGCCAATGAGTTAATTTGCAACTGTGGTAGGGAGGATAGGCGAAAACAAAGAGCGTACTTTATATATTTTTATTTATTTTGTCATTCAAAAATCAACAGAGTAGGTAATTAATCAGTTAATCTCCGAAAATATCCGTTATAATCGGATCATTTAGTTTGAAGCCTGAGAAGAGATGTTGAGTGGAGATTCTGGTACTGAAATATCTCTTGGTGTGGATGCAGTACGCAAATTGCGAAGCTGTGGAGAGCCTGTTTCATCCGGCCGATACCTAGACGTTGATGGTCGCTCGTACGGTTGGTATGCTGGTGTCGTATACCCCTGTACATATTCACTGTAATTATCATTAAATGTATTCGTAGGTGTGTGATATTTCTGAATTACATTCAATATTTCTATCTGAGCATTCAGTTTCCAATCATCGCGAATGCTCTTAAATCTATCGTATAAAGATAGCAAAAAATGCATATCACTGTCACAGGACTTGTCAGGGTCCTGCGTACGAGTATGTGCAGTTACTTGATCGCTCAAATGACTTGTTATTTTTTTATCCATATTCTGCATCATCTTTTTCTTTGGATATTTTGGTCTCTTCAAACTTCAGAGTCACTCGTTTCAGTAGTATTATCGTCTTCATTATCGATTTGTTCGATGTCATCGTCTTTGTTTTGTACTGGTAGAGACGATGTTGTATTTCGATTTTCAGACAATGGCTTTAAAAATAATAATTGACTAAAGTAGTAGTATCTCTTTGAACTACCTGCTGAACCGCTTCTCTGTGAATTTTGTTTTTAAGTCTCTGTTAAAAGAGTCTCTTAAGCTTTTCCATTTTCTTTGTAAGTTGGCAGCTGAAAAATTAATTGTTAAATTGAAATTTGTAGAAAAGTAAGTTGGTAGTTAAATTTGAAAATAACATTAAAAATAATAATTATAATATTTTACAATATCGAAATTACAGTGATCAGATCATATAATGAACTCAGTATTTTTTTTTTAAATTTATTTAGAGAACCACAAACAAGTTTACAATATATCTTATGCTAAAGCTTATGTTCTATTACAATTTATTACTTATCATAAACTCAACGACGATGGTCACACAGAGTATAAAACATAGAATAATTATGTGAGGGACCTAATTTTGTAAAAAAAAGTACCTTAATTTCTAAAATATTATTTAACATGTATTAGAGGTTAAAGTTTTGTGTGTTTGTGAGTTAGGATGTGTGTGCGCGTATGAGCGTGCGCGCGCGTATGTGTGTGTCTATGCATGTACATATAGAGTCATTGGTTAGATAATTTATAGTTAGTGTTAGTAGTTAATGTGTTCAAGAATTTAAAAGAGACATTAAGTGTTTAACAGCAAGTGAACTATCTGTCTATTGTATAATCTGGTACTGCAAGAAAATAAATCTACCGAATTAAATATTTTGTTGTATGTGTCAACCATACGATGAAGGGGCGATCGGATACCGGCGTTTGTCCCAGATCTTGACACAGCAAAGAGTGAGTGAGGACGCAAAGAACGCATACGTGCGCGAGGTGGTACGGAGTAATGAATACGATTAATTATATCTGTGCAATCATACTTGTTATTGCACAGATCATAAAGTAATCTTGCCTCAAGTTGAGTGCTTCTAGACCTTAAGTCTAAGAGTTTATATTTTGTTAAAAGGAGCACATACGATAAACTCTTATGGTGATATTTGTAATTAACGCGACGCAAGAACTGTTTTTGTACCATTTCAATGCTATGGTTATATTTTTTATAAAGTGGGTTCCATACAGGCACTCCATACTCCAATTGAGGCCTGACCAAGCATTTAAAAAGATAGATTAAAGTAGTGGAGTTTCTAAATTCAGTAGAAGAACGCATAACAAGTCCGTACATTTTAAAAGCTTTACTAATTGTTTTGTATATGAATATCAAAATGTAATTTGCTATCAAAAGTCACACCCAAATCCCTTACATTATTCACCCTTACAATATCTGTACCTTTAAAGAATAGTTAAAGTAGCTTATATTCCGTTTTTTGTGAAAGTGATTACTTTACATTTATTTAAATTGAGTCGTAAATTATTAAGAGCACAGCAATTGTTAAATCTGTCAAGGTCTTCTTGAAGCAAATAGTGATCCTCTATCCTATCGATGCATTGATATATTTTGAGATCATCAGCATATAAAAGGAACCGACTATTTTAAAGCAATTTTAACATCATTTATGAAGATCACAAACAAGAGAGGACCCAAAATGGAGCCTGTGGGACGCCAGAGTGACATTAGTAACATCGGACTGAACCTTTAATAACAACCTCTGCGTTCTATTAGAGACATACGACTTAAACCACCGCCAGAGATTACCGCGTATACCACTGAAAGCAATCTTCTCTAATAGTATTTTATGATCAACAGTGTCAAATGCTTTCCGGAAATCAGTATAAATACTGTCAGTTTGTGTATTGGTGTCAAGCGCGTTAAACAAATCTGATGTGTAAGTGATTAGTTATTGTAGATAGCCGTTTGACAAAACCGTGTTGTTCATCTAAGATAACATTATGCAAGAGGGGGTTTAATAGCATCATGCACCAAACGCTCAAAGACTTTAGAAAGAATGGGCAGTATTGATATTGGTCGATAATTCATAACGTCACTTTTTGATCCATCCTTGAAAACTGGGACTATTCTTGCAGTTTTCCAAATGTCAGGAAATATTCCATCGGATAAGCATTTATTGTAAAGATAACATAAAGGAAGATCGATTACAGATGCAGTTTCCTTGAAGAAAACACCTGGTATGTTATCTATCCCAGCGCCCTTCGATATATCTAACATTTGCAGGGCTTTACGTACCTGAAATCTAGTCACTTTGATGTTATGAATAGTAAAGTCAGATGTATTTTCGAGTGGTATGCAAATATCATCAATATCGAAATCATCTGATACAGATGATCGTTCAAACACAGATTGAAAGAACTTGCTAAATAGATCACAAGACTCTTTTGGACTATGAGCAATTGAACCTTTATATTGTATACTACTTGGGATCTCTGAAATGTTACGGCGTTGAGATATGAACTTCCAAAAGTATTTAATGTTATATTTTATGCTATTTTCAACCTTCGCCATGTATATTTTGTAGCGTTTTTCTGATAATGTTTTAAACTTTATTCTATATATGGAAAATATATTATAATTAGAATTATTGTTATATTTTTTCATTTTAACCCAAGCTCGATTTTTTTTATTAAATAGATTTATTAATTCAGGAGTATTGAAGATAATTTCTGTATATTTAAATATCCATGTTAATAGTTTCAAGTTATTCTTAAATTTATGACAGCCAAGCATCTTTATATGGTTTGATAAATGATAAGTTTTTCTTATACCGGTGGCATAAGCGCTTTTTGAAAGCGTAATATAATTATTTAATGTACTAGCTTCTACCCGCGTGGACTTCACGTTATGTAATATATAAATAAGTAGTATTTAATATTTTAATTTTTTTTAAATTTTACCATATTAAAATTAACTGGATTTATTTTATATTAGTCCAGTATAATGTAAGATCGATCATTTCCCAAAATGTCATCAGCCTATTGAATGGTGTTAAAAAAAGGTTGAAATACCTAATACTTTAAGGGGTCGTTGTACTCTTTAACACGAGCTACTTTTACTATGGGGACACATATACCTACATGACCTAAATGTATGAAACAGCTGATTTTTTACGATTTCGTATGTGTCCCCATAGTAAAAGTTGTTAATATTCATGAGTACAGTACAATGACCCAAGTGTTATTTATTTCAACCTTTTGTAACACTATAATTCCATTTCATTATTATTTGTTTTTAATATAATTTTTTTGTTACAGATATTTGGCAACAACACCCCGTTGAAGTTTGAAGATCTCGCCGATTTTTTTTAAATGTGGTACTTCAACTGCTAGCAAAATTGTCCACGACGTGTGCCGCCTGATTTGGGATAAATTACAGCCTATTCATTTACCAACATGTAATAAAACAATGTGGCTTGATATTGAGAACAAATTTAAAAAGAAAGCAAATTTTCCAAACTGCTTAGGGGCTGTAGATGGGAAACATTAGGATTATTCATCCACCACGCAGTGGTTCATTATTCTTTAATTATAAACATTTCTTTTCTATTGTTTTAATGGCCGTATGTGACGCCGATTATTTATTAGCCGCGTACTGACCAAGCGAGCGGCTTCGCGAGGCAGCCTCGGACATTTGCCGCAGTACGCATGCCGTGCGAGGCGGCCTCGGTCTGTAAGTTTTCTAATCCGAGGCTGCCTCGCGCGGCAAGGCCGAGCCACCGTGAGCATCGACGCTCAGTTTAACTTGAAGTCGAATAGAGACCGCGAGTGCGTATAGTTTGCCCGAGACCACCATGAGGCCGCACATTCGGAAATCTGTCGCTACCACTGCCTTTTTAATAATTCTAAGGCTTGCAAAAAAAAGAAAACAAAAAACTAAACGTTTTTGGATTAAACTCTTATACAAAAATAGATTACAGGCTGGGAACAGATTGTTTGAAGAGTTGTGCTTCGATGATGAAGAAAAAAATTTCACTCGAATGAGTAAAATCGAATTTGACAATGTGTATTCTCTCATAAACGCCAAAATAAGCAAGAAGGACACAAATTTTCGAGAAGCAATATCCGCTAGGGAAAGATTATTAGTGACGTTGAGATTTTTGGCCACAGGAGATTCTTATACCAGTCTACAGTATCTATTTCGTATATCAAAACAAAGGATATCGGTTATAGTTCCTGAAGTCTGTGATGCTATAATTGAGGTGTTAAAGGATTATGTTAAGGTAAAATAAAATTACATATTATTATTATTTTTTTATTAATCAAATTAGAAAATTGGACAAATAATATAAGAAAATTAAACAAACAAATATTTAATGATGAGGAGCTGGAGAAGGAGGAGGGGGAGGCATCGAAATTGGTGAGATAGGAGGCATCGGTGAGGCAGCAGGCATCGGTGAGGTAGGAGGCATGGGCGAGGCAAGAGGCATCGGTGAGGTAGGAGGCATGGGCGAGGCAAGAGGCATCAGTGAAGTAGGAGGCATCGATGAGGCAGGAGGCATCGATGAGGCAGGAGGCATCGGTGAGGTAGGAGGCATCGGTGAGGTAGGAGGCATGGGCGAGGCATCGATGGGGCAGGAGGCATCGATGAGGCGGGAGACATCGGTGAGGTAGGAGGCATCGAATATGTAGATGGCGTCGATGAGGAAGAGGGATGAGACATATATCTTAAATTGTCGTGTTCACCATATGATTGAGTATAATAACCATAACCACTGTATGCTCCCATGTCTGCATCAAAGATAATTTTATTTATTGCATTTTTTACGTATGCTAATGTAATTTTATCATATTTTCTCAACTCATTTCCTATATATTGGCCATACACATTATAGGGATCATTTTTTTCCGATATATTATCGCTTGCACACTGTTGTAAAAGTGTTAATGCTTCAGATATGGCGTTATCAGTAAGATCATCACTTTCGTTCATTTTGGATCTCTTTTTAGGTCTAGTTGACTTTTGTTTAGGTCCTTCCGTTATCGTCGAGTTTGAAGTTTCATTTCTTCTTTCGTTATGACCGTCATCATTTCGAGTATTATCCAGACTTGCATTCTGTAAAGATAGAAATTAATTTTAATTTTATTTACAGATACCATCATCCGAAGAAGAGTGGCTTACCATAGCGAAAAGTTTGAGAGCGAATGGAATTTCCCACAATAGGAGCAATGGATGGAAGCATGTTATATTAAAGTCGCTGATAAATAGTGGCAATGATTATGACTGTTACAAAATGTTTCCAAGTATAGTGCTGTTTGCTTTAGTTGACGCTAACTATAAATTTCTGTACGTAGACGTTGGCAAGAGACGTATATCAGATGGCGGTGTTTAAAAACACCAATTTATATAAAAAGTCGAAAAGAAGGAATTGAACATTCCTCCGCCAGAAATATTACAAATACCGTATAAAATTGCAGTGCCCTATTTTATTCTAGGCGATAAAGCTTTTGCTCTCAATGATTACACATTGAAACCTTATGAAGGTACCCCAGAAAGAGGTTCAATGGAAAGGATTTTCAATTACAGGCTGTCCAGAGCAAGAAGAGTTGTGGAGAATGCCTTTGGCATTTTGCCCGTTTTTAGAGTACTGAGGAAGCCGCTACTATTAGAACCAGAAAAGCTACGAAAGTCGTATTGACTACCATATATATGCTTAGAGATCAAACTTCCTCAAAGGTTCACTCCCCAGGATCATTCGATGCCGAAGTTGAAGGGACAGTAATACCGGCCGATGACAGGATACAGAAATGTCATCAATGCTATCTATTCAAGCCATACCACGGCGAGGATCAACAAATATAAAAGAAATACGTTCACATTTAGGGAGACATTTCATAACAAACGGAGCAATTTCTTGGCAGAATAATTATCAGTAAATAATAGGTACTCACTTCTTCACCTAAAGTATCTTGTGTATTTCCTGGGTGATTTCTATCTCCCAGAAAACTGAAGGCTTCATAGGCATACCAATTCGAAACATATATTTCACCACGACCTGCAGTATAAAATAAAAAAAATAATATTAGAAATTATATAAAAACCGGTGTAACTTTGGATATAATAAAATCAATGTTGTTAACCGTAATCATAAATATTAAATAATAAATACCTGATCCTGTGATTCGGCTTTTTTTTCTCTCGACTTTTCCCTCCTGTAAGACCCTAGTAAAGAGTCCATTTTTTTTTTAATTCAGCTATTGGAAGGTTCTTCCTGGCTTATTTTCTCCATGCATCTTCCTTAGTCCTCTATTTGTTTTCATTGCGCATCCCAAAGTCGTCTATATTCACCATATAGTTGTATTAATTTAAGACACTGTTCTTTATCCATGACGCACAACTAACATGCAACGAATAAGCGAAGCAAAACACTACCGTCTTGAGTGATCGCGGCAAACGTACTGAGGCGCCTTTGAGCATCGACAAAAACCGACAACGCTCGGCTCGGGCCGCGGCACGCTCGGGCGAGGCAGCGCGTGTGTTTGCCTCGGGCGAGGCACGTCTTGACCGACCGAGGATTTGCCTGCAGCCTCGCGAGGCTGCTCGCTCAATCAGTACGCGGCTATTCGTGTATGTTGATGTAGGAGCCTACGGTAAAACTTCCGATTCAGCTATTTGGAGGACTGCAGTTTATATGATGCAATGGAAAGAAATGATTTAGATCTACCGGTACCGCAAGCATTACCCCTGTAGGTAGGCCCTTGCCTATGGTATTCATTGGCGATGAAGCTTGGATTACACAAACATTTGCTGCGACCATACAGGGGCAAGCAATTAACAATGAAAAACGTGTTTTGACTATAGATTATCACGAGCACGAAGATATGTAGAATGTTCCTTTGGAATTTTGACTAAAATGGCGAATATTGCATAGGCCAATTAACGTGTCAGTTGAATTTACAACAGACAGGCATGTGTCGTATTACATAATATAGTACGCAAGCGAGATGGCTATAAATTCGATGACACTTTATCGATAACTTCAAATTTGTTACGAATGCATTCCTTTGATCAAAGTCATGACGGGATTCGAGCAGATTCTATTAGAAATGAATTTGCCGACTATTTTGTGAGCCCTGAAGGTGAATTATCGTGGCAACAATAAAGCGAATGGTGTTGTTAGGTATACTCGGTTTAATAAATAGTAATTAATAAACTTACCACACTGGTTTTTTTCTTTTGTTTCCTTATTATCAAAATATTCATAAAACTTCATGCAATGATTTTCCCATGCTTTGTTTTTTAATATGCGATTGGAATACTCCTCTGTCCTTTGATCCCAAATGCATGGCAAATTGCGAATCTCCTCAATAAACATATCCGTGTCAAAAGTCTCGGAGTCGGACATTTTAATTTTTCGCACAACCACGCGGCAACTCAGTACAACGCAGAATGAAAGGGGGGAGCGCAGGCGCCAGGTAGGCGCGCGCTGTTGATGACGTCATGTCGTAGCGATGTGGCCGCGGTGCCGCCGCCGGTGGTGGCGTTGCCGTCGCGATGTGGTTGCGATGTGGTCGTATTACACAGGTGGTCGATAACAACGGCAAAATGTGGTACGTGTAAATTGTAATATTCATTTTCAATACAAAATATACGCCCGACCATATGGCGTCGTTGTGGTGTGGTTGTGGCTGTGGTTGTGGCTGTGGTGTGGTTGTGGTACGTGGGAATTGACCCTTAAGGATACAATGGCGCTCTTTTGCCAGCATTGGTTCTACACGAGGGAAGGGCAAATGTTTGACGTGAGCATGTTGATCTTACATTTGTGACCTAGTAGGTACACGATATCGTAATTTTTTTGTTACAGGAATGCAATCATATCTATCATGACAAAGGTCAAATAATAACATTGCTGCTAATTGTTGTCGTCTGTGCTTTAAAGTTAACATTTTGTATTTATTTACTATTATATTATAGGAACAATATTTATGCTTACATCTATAGCACATTTACTTAAAAAACTTTTTTTGTACCCTGTCAATATGGTCGGTATAGAGATTATAGAAGGGATTCCACAAAGCAATAGCGTATTCCAACTGAGAGCATATCAGTGCCTTATACAAAAATATATATGTTGCAGGGTTGGTGAAATCTTTACAGGCTCTCATTACAAACCCAAACATTTTAAAAGCTTTATTAGATATTTGTTCAACATGTGTATCGAGTGTTAATTTACTATCAATGGTAATGCCGAGGTCATAAATAGAATGTACTTTTTTAACCCTTTCCACCCGGGGTAGTGATTTTTAACGAATTTCCGCTTTTTAACTTCATTATCATAATAAGGTAGGTAAAAGGAAACGCTCAGATTATTTTCAGATTTTTATTGTACCTAGAAGTACTATTTCTAAGACCTAGACTTAAAAGTACCGTTAGGAACTTTGTGTCATTACAATGTTAGGAACTTTGACAGAAACTACAAAAATAATGAGACCCAATATTGACTTAGTAATAATTAAAAAGATAGGTTTTTAATTACAAATTAACCTCGTGGTATTCAGCAAAACAATTTTCTTTTCATTTACACAAAAACACGTTGCAATGGGAACATTTACTATGAGGTTTTGACTGAATCTTTTTCATACTACAAACCTCACACCTTCCCCTATTTTCTACAAACGAAGGCCAATGGATGCCTCTATTACCCAAGCGAACGTCTTTTATAGTGGAGTAGTCAGATTTGCGTCTTTTGGAAGGGCCACCTTCCGAAGTATTAGTTGTAGAAGTCTTTCTTTTCTGACTAACATCTTTCATTGTCATCAAGCCTTGAGTAACAGAGCGTCGAAAATCTTTTACGGTAGTCTGTTCCATTATAAGTCCATGAATGACATATGAATTGACAAATGCGATGTCAGAAGACCCCAAAATAACCTGTGCCACCATTTCGGAGATTTGCGATCTATACAGTAAAGGGCTCTCAAACGATCAGCTGTATCTACGCCGCCCATATAGCTATTGTAATCTTTGACAGCTACAGGGCATGTAATGGTAGACTTGGACCCATTTTTTTCTTTACGTGACACAGTAGCCGTTTCATTCCCATGAAAATTAGATACTAAATGAACCACTTTGTTATCCTTCCATTTCCAATATCCAATGTCTAAATTTGAAAATCGATGATCACTGTCGCCCTTTTCATTTGAGAATCAGCGAGCATATTTCCGGGCAGTCCTTTTCTATTACTTCGGATAGTTCCACATGCGTAGGTGTTTTCAGTTTTCAGTTTCTCAAGCAAAGCAACAGACGAGAAAAATTTATCAAAGTAAACTATCTTTCCTGTACCCCAATCTTGTTCCGTCAACTCCAAAACAACTTTCTCTACTAAGCCATAGCCGGTAAATTTTGAGTTCAGTTCTTCGTCTTTTCCTTGGTAAATTTGAAACTTCTTTATATAGCCTCTCTGGTCAGCAAGACACCACAACTTATATCCCCTTTTTATGGGCTTCATAGGTAGATATTGTTTCAAGACAGACCTACCTTTAAATTTGATCATAGATTCATCTACACTCAGTTCGCGAGTACCATGATAAACCTCTTGAAATTTTTTATTGAGTGCATCAATCATCGGTCTAATTTTATATAACTTATCTTTGCAATCTTTAGGCATTTGTGAGTTATCATTGCAATGCAGATGAGATAAAATAATAGCAAATCTGTCTCTTGGCATTGTTTTGCAAATAAGTGCATTGTTGAGATCAGGTGCCGAAGAGTAATGGTCTCTCCACGCCGGACGAGTATTGTAACCCATAAAAAAATTCATACCTATAAATGTTAGAAGTTCCTCCTTTTTTAGGTTCAATACTTTGCCTCTCTGAGTAGCATAAAGGTTACTTTGGTACACAATATTATCAACAATATCTCAATTAATACTAAAATATATCAGTTGGGGTGCTACAGTGAGCAAAACAGTCTTCTACTACTCCAGTATCTAGAACGTATTCCTGTAAAATTGTATCTAGGTCCCTCTTTTTCCATTTACGGTTTGGTTCGGGTAATCGCTGATTACTTTTGTGTGAAGACGTATTTGCAGACGGTAGATCAATCTGAACACTAGATCCAGGTATTGAGATGTTGGTACTTGATTTATAGGGCACTCCAATTCATCTTCTTTTGAAGGCGACGATGGCGGATCTTCTGCTAAAATATTTTCTAGAGCTCTTCCAAAACCTCATCAAGCCTCTTGGTGAAGGTTGTTGAATATTTTCTACTTCATCATCGGACACACCTGCTTCAGACTCTTCGTCACAGTCCGGAATCTCTTCTAATAACAGGGCTTCAATTAGAGCAGTATTTTTTGAAATATCCATCTCAATGGCTAAAACAATAAAAAAATAGCTCAGAACAATTATAAAATAAAAATAAAAACATTTATTTATGATAAAGCAAAATACCCACTTGATCGAGTATGTGTATTATAAAAGCTTATAATTTTTAGACTAAAATCGCCTGACGGTACTTTTAAGTCCACATCAGTTTTTATCAAATATTCATATAAAATAAAGTGATAATAAGTTATAACAGCTTTTACAAATGTAGTCCTGACCTAAGGAATGCTTTTAACTCTATCGATAGGGTAACCCTGCTGAAAAGTGGCTAACAATACCCCGAAATTTATCACTACGTTTGGCAATGTTACAGTCAAAATACTAACTTGTTTTACGAAACCATGTTATTGATTCTGCAGTCGGTGTTCAGCAGGGTGACCCACTAGGTCCAGCACTTTTCAGTTTGGGAATTCAACCCATTATTTCAAATTTGAAATCAAGCTGAATGTCTGGTACCTGGACGACAGTACACTGGGAGGTAGAGCAGATGACGTCC
>JAGSMP010001927.1:0-35689 GCA_029286625.1 Parnassius orleans
CTTTTAACTCTATCGATAGGGTAACCCTGCTGAAAAGTGGCTAACAATACCCCGAAATTTATCACTACGTTTGGCAATGTTACAGTCAAAATACTAACTTGTTTTACGAAACCATGTTATTGATTCTGCAGTCGGTGTTCAGCAGGGTGACCCACTAGGTCCAGCACTTTTCAGTTTGGGAATTCAACCCATTATTTCAAATTTGAAATCAAGCTGAATGTCTGGTACCTGGACGACAGTACACTGGGAGGTAGAGCAGATGACGTCCTCAGTGATCTTACTTATATTTTCGAATTTTAAAATATTGGTCTTGAACCAAATAGCAATAAATGTGAAATATTTTTTAATAATTTATCTACTTCTCACAGAGACACTTTAATTCAAAATTTCAATCATATTTCTCCAGGAATAAAAACTGTCAATACGGAATCATTATACCTGCTAGGTGCCCCGTTGTTTTCGATAGTATTAAACCTGTTTTAAAACAAAATTTGATCAGTTTTAAACCACGTTGATAAATTGTATAAATTAAGCCCCACATTGCGCTTACTATCTTAAAATATTGTCTCCTTGTACCTAGATTTACATACTTACTCCGCTCGAGTCAGTATGGAAATGTTCAGATATTTTAAAAGATATTGATAATAATCTTAAAATAGCTATAGAAAAATTCTAAATTTAACTTTAAATACAACAACCTGGACTCAAGCTACTTTACCTATAAAATTTGGTGGTATTGGTGTGAGAAATCTTTCTAGCGTTGCATTGCCTGCTCTTTCCTTGCTTCCGTGCATAGTGTCAGTAATTTATGTAACATAATTTTAAATAATAAAAGTGACCTGTGCTTTGCTACGGAGGCAGGCATACATAACAAACGCTCTGTCCCAGCGAAAATATTCCATTGGAGTTAACCAACAAAAACAGTGGGATATTCAGTTGGTACAGAGGGTGCAGAAAATTTGTTTCATAATTATAGTGACCAAGATAAGGCACGCCTACTAGCTGTTTCGACTAAGAATCTAGTCACTGGTTACGCTTTACCATCAAGTAATCTCGGCAGATTACTTGATGAAACTGCGCATCGCTGTAGGAATCCGACTAGGGCGGCGATTTGTCAACCCATCAGTGCCCTGTGGCAGCAGTCGACAAGTTTGGGCTCACGGACTTTCTTGTAAGAAAAGTGCTGGTAGGTTTCACGGCACGGTTCTTTGAACGATGTCATCCGAAGGACTCTTGTCTCTATAAATGTTCCCTCGGTTTTAGAGCCTTGTGGAATATTTAGAGACGATGGCAGGAGACCCGACGGTGTGACATTGGTCCCTTAGGAGAGAGGTAAAGCCCTAGTGTGGGATGCTACTTGCGTAGACACTTTGGCGGCCTCTCATCTCAGGGTACCTCGTTCAGAGCCGGAGCGGCATCAGGGCAGCTGAACTGAGTAAGTGGCGCAAATATGAGTCTCTGAGATGACTACATGTTGTGCCATTTGCTGTAGAGACTATCGGTCCGTGGGGTCCACGTGCGATGAAGTTCTTAAAGGAACTCCATCCGCGGCTGGTTGTTGCTGCTGGTGATAAGAGGGCTGGCTCTTTTCTCGCTCAAAGGCTAAGTATAGCCATTCAGCGGGGAAACGCAGCCAGCGTTCTTGGCACGATACCGCGTGGAGTAGGACTGTTTGATAATTAAATTACTAGTTTTAGTTCTTTTTTTTAATTATAGTTTTTAATATTGTATATAACAAATAAAAATTATAGTTTTATTATAAGTATATATTGATGTCACTTATTAGGGCCGATTTTACTATCCTAATAAGGGAAGGTCAATCCGAGATCGAGTGACGACGCACTGTCAAGTAACACTGAAGATTGAAATATAGATTAAAGTTGGAAAAATTTACTTTGCCAATATCCGCTCAATAAAATAAAATGATGTGTCTTACCTAGTTTGAAGAGCACCTCCCGCCCTCCCTCAATTGCTTGCACTATCCCTGTCACCACTAATCCCAGCAACACTACTACACTAGGAAAGACACACCACCGACGACAATACGACACGTGTTTCGCCTCTACACGAGGCATCTTCAGGTGTAGTAGACTCTACGGTGGCTGACCGCTAAGTGAGCGGCGAGTCAAAAACAGCTGCTATTTATAAGACTCGCCGACGCAACCACTCCCCACTTACCCGTAAACGTAATAACGAAGTACATACTGAATATCACCAATTTTATCCCCGCGTTAAAAGTCTTTCCGATGTCCAGTTTCCAAGGGATGAGTTGTTCCTTTTACATAAAGACCTAAAGTATAATTTAACACCTTCGGTATGCCAAAAATCATTAGAGACTGTGGCCGTTGACGCGGAGATGGCCGTTGTGATCGGGAAGAAAGATAACATCGTTAAGAGTAATTTTTTTTTAGTTTGGTAGCTAAAGAAATTTGGGCTGTACCCGCATCTTCCCATTACAATCCTGAGTTCCCTATTTATAAGCCACTAAAGCAGAGAATAAAGGACAATAACCTCATTATTACTTGCCGACAAAGACAATACTGTTGTCATTATGGAGAATAGCGGGTACAGCCAGAAGGTTAACGATGTTATTCAAGGAGATGACTTTGAGTTATTGGAGTCTAACCCAACCAAAAAGTTTACTTCAGATATTAAAGTATGTATACAACAGTCATCATATGTTTTTCCCGATCACAACTTGTCTCGGAGCAATCTTGTTCCAATGAATCCTCAAGCACCCATTTTATATGGGTTACCTAAAATACATAAAGAACATGTTCCTATTCGTCCAGTTGCCTCATATATAGGTGCACAAGCTTATTTCTTTGCTAAAAAATTAAACTTCCTCCTTCGGGAGAAATCTGGTTTCTACCCAACTTACAGCCTTAAAAATAGTTTAGATCTCGTTTCCAAAATTAAAGATATTCGTATTCCTCCTAAATCCATGTTGTTATCTTTAGACGTTGATAGTCTTTTCACAAATGTCCCATCCCCTGACTGTTTGCGTATACTCGCAGATCTCTTAAATAAACGTCGTTTATATCCCGGGTAAACAAATGATCTTCTTAATTTAACCTCTCTCTGCATGAAACAAAACTATTTTCGGTTTAATAACCGTTTCTATCTACAAAAAGAAGGGTTAGCTATGGGGTCCCCTCTAAGTCCTCTTATGGCGAACATTTTCATGGATAATTTCGAAAAAAAACATATAGTTGTCAATATCTTTATATAGTTGTCAATGTCTACAACGACCTTGATGTTCCGATCTGCAAGAAAGCTGGTGATCCAATTGCACAATTTCTCGGGAAGCCCATAGGAAGGGATCTTCGAAAGAAGCGCTTTGTGCCAAACCCGATCGAAAGCCTACGCAATGTCCAAACTAACGGCCAATGCCTCCCCCTTGGACTCTACTGCCTCCGCCCATCTATGAGTCAGGTAGACCAGAAGATCACCAGCTGACCGACCCCGACGAAAACCGTATTGGCGGTCACTAATCAGCTGGTGATCCTCAAGGTACCGCATGAGCTAGCAGTTTATAACGGACTCCATTGTTTTGGAGAACAAGGGGGTGATGGCGATAGGCCTGTAGTTGGACGGGTCTGAGCGGTCGCCTTTTTTAGGGATCGGTTGGACAAAAGCTGTCTTCCATGATTTCGGGACTACGCCTAGGGAGTAGGAGTACCGGAAAAGACACGTTAGAACCGGTGTCAACTCCGGGCACACGTCCTCAGCACAATTGGGGGATTCGTCAGGCCCTCGACTTGTGGATGTCCAGGGAGGGAGTGCTTTGCAAACCGAGCGCTGTGAGAACCGCACATCCGGCATGGAGCACTCACACCGCGGGATGGTCGGCGGTGTGTTCCCCCCGTCATCAAGAGTCGAGTTGGACGCAAAAAGGAAGCCTAAAAGGTCGGCTTTCTCTTTTGGCAGTGGGCCATGAGTCGTCCTCCTGTGCAGAGATAGTAGTGATGGCTTTACAGAAATTCCTTGGACAGCCTTGGCAAGAGACCAGAATGCACGGTTTCCCGAAGGAAGGCGAACTAGTTTCTCGCCAATTCTGCCTATGTGCTCTGACTTTGCCTTGGCAACTCTTTGAAGGACGTGGAGGCGAAGTTATACTTCTTTTTAAGCATGCTGGTGTTTACATCAGGCCGCCGAAGCCTCAGCCCAGGCCTGATAGCACTCCTGCTTACTGCGCAATGCAGTCTTACAGGAGCGGCCAAACCAAGGCTGAGATCTGCCTCCGATGGGTACCACAGATGATGGAATAAATAGTTCCATTCCCTGTAGCACCACATCAGCGACAGAGTCAGCAACAGCGCTGGGATCATCCGGCGAGAAGCAAACACGCCCCCATGGGTAGGATGCAAAGAAAGACCGCATTCCGTCCCAATCCGCCGACCTGTAGTGCCTAACACGGTGGCAACCTGCAGAACGCAACCGCGAGGGGAGCGTGAGTGGCATCACACTCCGGATCAGACAATAGCCATTCGGCGTGGTTGGCGTTAAAATCGCCAAGGATCACGATCTCTGCGGATGGGACCTGTTGTAGCAAGGAATCTGTAGCCATTTAGACGTGGTTGATGAGTCGGTCTATTTCGGCATTACCGCTATGGGACCTATAGAGGCACCCGTAGACGCGCGGATGGTCGTCGCTATATACGCGTAGCCAAAGGATGGACAGGTCCGAACCTTCAAGACTGCCGAGGCGTCGAGAACAGATGTCCTCTCTGACGTATACGCAAACTCCAGCCAGGGGCACACAAAGGAGTGTTTCAATTTGTACCCCGGGTAGGAGAGATACGAAGCATCAGCCAGAGAGGACACCTGCGTCTCGGTCAAAAAGAGCAAGGCCGGCTTCGCCGTCTCGAGATGGTAGTGGACGGTGTTTAGGTTCGAGTGAAGTCCTCTGATGTTGCAGAAATTCACGGATAGCGTGGCAGGGGTCCTTCAGACATTGAATGTGAAGAATTTTATAAGTCGGCGACATCCTGCGATCCTGATAGTGGTAGTTACATTGTGGCCTACCATTTAAAGATGACGTTTATTCTCTCGGAGATTCTTACAAGACTGCTCGACGACGATTCATGTGCCTAGAAAGAAAACTTCAAGCCTCACCTAAAGTAAGGTTGGCATATGATGACGTCATAAAGGAATATTTAGCCAAAAATTATATCTCGCCCACACCACCGTACGACGCTGATGACCCCGCTCCAATCTATGTAATCCCGCATCATGGAGTCTTACGCAAAGACAAGAAGTCGACACATTCGCGCATAGTTCTGGATGCTAGCAGTAAGACTAGCATTGGGCGAGCATTAAATGATATCGTACATTCAGGGCCAAATTTGCAAGGCGATTTGTTCAATATAATTCTAAATTTCCGGCTACATCCAATCGCTATGACAGCCGACTGTCGCCAGCAATTCCTGCAGATAATTGTCCGCGATTATGATCTTCGTTATCAATGCTTTCTATACTGCTTTCGTCCAAACTAAGCTTCGGCTTAACTTCGAGTCCATACCATGCATTGCGTGCGGTAAGACAGCTTACTGATGATGACGGCGGCGCAAAGCAGTGGTAAAGCTAGGGCTCCAAACATGGGCAAGCCCAAGATATGGTTTTGTTGTTTTTAGCAGTTTTATAAAAATTTACCTTTTCTCTTTTTCAATTTTACCTTTTCCTCGCCGATTAGCACTTTAACACACTTCAATTCATCACAAGGAACACTATTATCCTCCATTTTTACTAAAAATCTATAAAAAAGCATAAATTTTCAACTCGCAATATTTATTCACTCAAGTAAACACACAGAGTAAACATTGAAATGTGAAGTGAACTTGCAACCGTATCGCTCGCGCGGCCCCGCGTTTGACTAACTTCACACCAAAAGCCGGGTTTTATTGCTCCATACAAATTGCTATATAAATAATCGTAGTTATATTTCATTATAGAACATTTTGCCACAGGTTAGAAAGAGAGCGATCGTCTTCTCGAAAGCCCGGTAAAAACCCACGCGTGCGAGAGAGATGACTAATTTTTATGACAGCAGTATTGCGCAGATTTGCCGCGTTTCGACGTTATAGGGCTACGAGGTCATGACCTATGTAGAACAGAGAAGCGCCCGGGAAATTTGAAATAGTTTGAAACAGTTTACGAGTTATTTTATTAGTTGATATTATTGATTGAGCAGTTTGATAGGCCAAGCCCGGCTTCTCAACTTCTATGGAGGCTACGCCACCAGCGCAAAGTATCCAATTGCGAGTCGTATCGTGTCTAATTCGCTATAAATGGACGATATAGCATTCTCTTTGCCCAGTGAATTTGAAGGCAGTGACGCCTCTCAGCAGCTGATAGGTTTATTCAAGGGTGCACAATGGGACCTAATAAAATGGAATAGCAACCGTCGACCTGTTTTAAATAACCTCCCTGCTTCCCATAAAATTACGGGAGAAGTAGAGTTCGATAAATCAATGCAACATAAAATATTGGGCTTGCATTGGTCTACCGATAGTGATGCCTTTTATTTTAAGATATCTGTTCCCGGTGATGCGACGTGCAGTAAGCGCTTCATCTTATCTACTGTCGCCCGCCTGTGGGACATAATGGGTTTCGTTGCTTCCACAGTCGCGTACGCCAAGTTGTTAACAAAACAACTTTGGCAACTTAATTTATATTGTTAAATTATTACCTTCCGCAGCACTAATGTAGTGACTACTGATGATCTCAGTTTATCTGAGGCTATAATGCTCCGCGCCCTGCAAAAGCAACACTTTGCAGCGGAATATTTAAATATTAACGGTAACAAACCTTGATCACCCGCTTTCATTCGTTTAAGGCCTATCGTTGACAACGGATTGATCCGCGTAGGCCTCTCGAAAACCGCATTAGATTACACTACATAATACTTAATTTTACCTCCACGCAGTGATCGTGTATTAAACATAATCACTGATGGATTAGTCCAGTTGTTTTGGGATCGGTGGAGGATAGAATATCTTCGTAGATTACAAGTTCGGCAGAGGTGAAGCGTTCCGTCTACGCCTACAGTTGTAATTGTGATTAACGATAACGCACCGCCCCTTGCTTGGCCAGTAGCTATTGTTAAGTCTGTTCATCCTTCGAAGGATGGCGTAGTTCGAGTAGTAACTGTGAGAACTTCTAAGGGAACCTACCTCCGTCCGGTTGTTCGTATTTGTCCTCTCCCAAAACAATAAACCACGAGTATCTTAACTACAATTACTTATTTAAATTAGAAATTAAGTTTATATATTATGTTAGAAAACGTTAAATTGCAATATTAAATCTATGTACACATTTTCTCGCTTGTCAAGCAAGCTTAGTAAATCAAATAAGACCACCGCACTTCTGCTCCACGCCTCCGGTGTAATGCCACCATGGAGGACGGAATTAAAGAGCTTCTGAAGGACTTCAAGTACTAGTTTTCCACCCGCTTTCAAAAGCTCCGCTGTAATTCCATCCTCGTCTTGGGCCTTGCCGTTTTTAAGGTGCTGGAGAGCCATTCTAATCTCGCTCAGACTGACGTCCGGAATATCATCGGAATAGTGTCGGATAAGACTTGCTCTTGGATCGTTACTCACACTTGCGTGTGGCTCCAACGATGAAGTGTTCAGCTGCCAATAGAACCTCTCAATCTCACTCAAAATCTCAGGTGTCCCGGAAACGATGCTGCCACATTCGGTCTTCAGCTTCGACAGTTGGCTCTTTCTGGCAGACAGATCTCTGGCAAAGACTTTGGAGCCCTGGTTCCGCTCGATCGCTTCTTCAATACGAGCTGTATTGAAGTTGCGCAAGTCCCGCCGCATGCATTTGGAGATTTGTCTATTCAGTTGCCTGTATGCTGTCAAATCTGCTGAAGACTGCAGCTTCATCTCCCGTCTAACAACCATGATATTAAGAGTGCGATCGGAGAGTTTTTGTGTTCTTCTGCGACGGGTCTTACAGAACTTAGCTCCGACCGCATGGACAGTTTTCACAAGCTTGTCATTCATATCGTCCACTTCATTGCAATCTTCTAGGCACTGAAAACCATTTTGTAACTCGAGCTGAAAGTTTTCGGGACTTTGGATTAGAGTACGAGGGGGACGGAGCGTTGACTTCATTAGACGTGACCTTTCCAACTTAACGTTTAAGTTCAGTGTGCCTCTCACCATTCAGTGGTCGCTGCCAGTTTTCACCCTCGCGATCACTTAGACATCACTGAGCAGTTGTCGTCTGGTCGTCATAATGAAGTCAATCTCATTTTTTGTCGAACTGTCGGGGCTCGATCAGGTTCACTTTCTGTGGGGCCGCTTTTGAAAGAAAGAGTTCATCATAAAGAGTCCCTCTTTCTCCATAAAGTCGGCCAGCTGCTGGCCCCTTGGGTTCCGTTGCCCTATTCAGAATTTCCCTACTTTCAGCTCACCGCTCTCTCTTGTGCCTAGTTTTGCGTTGAAGTCTCCCATTAACACCGTATAGTGGGTTTTGGAGGAATGCATGGCTCTAGAGATATCCTCATACCACCTCCTCATCGGGGTGTGCCGAGGTTGGTGCGTAAACCTGTATGACCTTCAGCGAATACCGTTTGGTGATTCTGAGTATAAGGTACGCAACCCTCGTCGACACACTCGCAATCTTTACAACGTTGTTAACGAGAGACTTGTGGACGATAAATCCCGACACCTCCTTGGGACAGATGGTCGCCCTCCCGGTGATAGAATAAGTTGCCGGATTCGAGGATTATCGAGTCCTCCCCCTCTCTTCGGACCTCGGATAGTCCTATTATATTCCAGCGTAACTTATCTATCTCTTCTGCCAGCTCCAGGATGTTCTCGTCAGTCCTCACGGTGCGTGCGTTATATGTTGCCAGGTCGAGTCGTCGTAGGTGGCAACCGAACCTCCACCGGAGATTGTTAGCACCCCCTGCCCCGCCGTTACCATGGTTGCCACCGTAGCCAGGAATAGTGGGGCCGCCGGGGACTGGGGGCCGTTTATTTGTATCGTCGCTCATGGGGGGTATATTGCCATAGTTGCCACACTTGGCGAGCGTGTTTGCAACCGCAGTTTTTTTATTGCTTTTGCTTTTATCAGAAAGATGCTGCTGCCCATCTTCTGCATCAGTTTCCTTTTGTCGCCTCTTGCGACACCCACGGGAAGATATGGGGTAGTGGGTATTCTTACCCGCCACTACACGGGGTATGTACTCGGTTAATACCTTTTCGAAATTATGTCGTAATGCATCAATCGAAATCGCGCCAGAAAGGAACTCTTCCCTGTCCACCTCACTATCTACTTGTTGAGAGCGATCATAAATTGCTTATAAGCGGTTAAATAAGGAATCGCGCCTAGCTATAGCTATATTCAATAACATCATTAATTTGGGGTCTGGCGTTTCAGCCCTTGGTTCATTCGTTTTTGACGTGCTAGTTTTTGACATTTTTATAATAAATATATATAGGAAGTATTAAGGTCATAAGTAGTTTTAAATTTAACTGGCGAGCGATGAACAAATACACAATTTATTAAAGCGTAGTAAATACTAATCTATCGCGGAAATATCAGGTAGATTTATTAAACTGATCTAAATTTGTTTGTGAGCGAGCGGGTATGTAGACATTGTATTATGTATTGCGGTAAGTATATGGTAAATTATATAATAGCGATGAATATACGGCTTTAAATTAATGTAATAAATATATAATGAGTGTATATATTCGAGAAATTAAGTAAAATATTATATTTAAATGTTTCTAAGTATATATATAGGCATAATTAAAGCCATATATATATATATATATATATATATATATATATATATATATATGGCTTTAATTATGCCTATTCTGCATAGAAATATTCCAACGAAGTACGTGATTTAAAATTATTATAAAGTGGACTATAATAGGTAGCCGGAATTGGATTTCGTTGAATTTTGCAACCGACACATAAACCTGAAGATAACGCACCTGGAGAACGCCAGCCGCTTCTCTTCGTACTTGAGGTTGACACTCGCGTGGTACAATCCTAGTTTTCTTGCGCGATTTACATTTATTTGATACAATTCACGGCCGTGATTTTAAGTGTATAAAAATTAAATCGATATAGCGAGCATGACACAAAATGCATCCGCGTGCGGGCGTGTTTTTACTTAAACTTCTCTTCTACCCGATTGTCGGTCGCAAGAAGGAATGAATGAAATGAATGAAAGGTATTATAGAGGAAATCTGATTCGTCAATAAGATTGACCAAAAAAACGCGGAATATTTCAATTTGAGAAGTGGCGGTAACAGATATAATAACTATTTTGAACAATTACAATGCATTTATAAGCATAAAGTTCAAATACATTCATTTCGAAAATTAAGTATTATAGAATAGTAAAGGATTAATAGTGCCTTATAAAATCTTTAAATTTATTAAAACTCTGCTTAAAATATTCGAATTGTATTAAATATTATAAATACAAGTCAATTAAAGATAAATTAAGATAAATAATCGTAATATAATTGGAAAATGGGTCAAAGTTTTTTTCCAAATTAATGAGCGTGAGGTGTATCTATTTATTTACACACATATTTTAAAAATATTTTTATATGTACTCATTATATAGTTACATTTATTATACACAAAACGTTACCCCCACACTAGGATCTTCTCCTGTATCGTGGAGGTAGTTTACAAACATAAATTGCACAAGGACAGACATCCAGACCAGGAAAAATTATTTTTAGGCCATACAAATACTTGTTCCGTGCGGGATTCGAACCCGAAGCCCCCAGCGCTGCAACTCATTGCTAAGCCACTGCGCTACGGAGCTGTCAATATTATAATAACATATTAATATTATAATATTATTATTAATTTGCTAAAATTCTCTTCTCCTTTTAATCTTAATAATTGTGTATATTGTAATAAATTGAATAATACGTGAATATGTGAACATTACTTAATTTACCTGGAATAGTCGTTACACGAACATTACATTACCATCACCACACTGGTTTGTGGGGGGTCCCAAGGATCACTAAAATGAGTGATATCAGTAATTCAGTAAAAACCACGGGATCAACGAAAAAGACAGATAAAGTGACCATTCGGCGTGCTCAACGTGTGCGTGTCCCTACAGAAAGCGAGCGTGACAAAATTGCGGACGCCCGTCAAGTTAACATAAAGGTGCCTTCATTTTCTCCAGATGACCCGGAGATCTGGTTTACACTACTAGAAAGCCAGTTTGAGAACTCTTATATAAGTGAAGACGCGACAAAATTTACAAATGTAGTAATAAATTTAGATATTATATATGCTAAAGCGGTGAAAGATATCATCGTAAATCCTCCGGCGTATAACCGCTACAGCAAGATAAAGACGGAGCTAATCAGGCGTCTTTTTTTTAATATAGAATAAGGGTGACAAACGATGATGGTATGTGGGTGCTGCGGCCCATAAACATCTACATTTATCTTCGATTAAGAATCTAAATGCTAATGCGTTGTCACCCTTGAGGACTAAGATGGAGCGCCTCGTTTCCAGTAAAAGGGGTTTCCGGTTCTCTACGCTCACCATACGAAACACAGCAGCATTAAGCTGCTATTTTACGCTGGTATTGTGAGACCGTGGTCCCACCCCGGTCGAGCCGACCCATTCGTGCTAGAACCATAATATAGCTGCAGCATGGCTCTACCACGTAAAAAGCTATATCTATCCGCGACTTAGGAGAAGAAGGTAAAGCTGTTACTTACGCACGAAGAGCTCGGGGATCGGAAACCGTCACAGTTTTCTTCGGCATCTGATGGACCTAGCGGGACCTTCCATGCCGGAAGAATATATTAGAACGATATGGAGTAATCGTCTTCCACACAATATTCAGACGGTACTAGCATCCCAACCGACCCATTTTTTGACTATTTTTTATTATTTTATATTATTTGAATTATTTGACCTTGCAGACCGCATACAGGAAATAACAACAACCTGTAACGTAGCGGTCGCGTCTTCCAGCGCTGCAGTGGCTCAACCTGCCAATGAAATTTCTGAGCTGAAGAAGATGATGGAACGTCTCGCGCTAAAGCTAGATGAGCACCCGTGCTCAAATCGAAAGTGCAGCAATCGATCCAGACTACAACGGCGTCAATCGACCTCACGTCAGCGTACACGGTCTAATTCCTACTATAGGAAGTATCCATTATGCTGGTACCATTTAAAGCATGGTGCCAATGCCCGGTAGTGTGTTAAGCCTTGTTACTCTCAGCCGGCGGGAAACTACGCGGGCAATCGCTAATGGCGACGGACAACCGCCCAGCCTCGATGAGTCACCTTTTCGTCAAGGACCACGTGACGAAGACAGAGTTCCTGGTGGACACCGGCAGCGGCCTCTGTGTATTACCATCACCACAAGCATGTTCTTGTATTACTGGAGGGTGTTCATGTAATGATTGCTTATAGAGGGAGTTGCCGGAGACGCATACCCAAGGTCGTTAATATATATATGGGGTGGTTGGGTGCCTGAATACTATAGTACTGTTGCACAATGTATAGTCCTATTTTGGGGACTTATGGTCAAGTAAGGTCTATGATACAAAAGCATTTATAAAGAAGGTCTCTTAGATGCATAAGCATTATGATAGCAGAGTTATTACTTGAAGTCCCATATATAAAAGCTAAATATTAGTAAGCTCTATCCAATAAAGCAAATATGTGGAAGATAATGATTCCTTAAATTTACGCGAACACTACACATTAACTAAAACTGATTTTTACGGATTCTATCGCGTTTAATTTAACTTTTTAATTCCCGACGTTTCGGGTGCTTTACAGCACCCATGGTCACGCGGTGGGACTGTGGTGTTTGACGTCCCGATGTCATAGTTAGCCCGGCTACCTTCAGTTTTTGAATATTAATTTTTGGTCCGATCTACGCAGAATGAGCTTATAGTATATTGAATTCTTGGAGTGGTATTCTTGCACTCCAAACTGCAAAGGTGACGTTAATTATAGGATCCCAAGCAGATGGCAGCACCCATCCTATTATCTTCTCTATTAAAATTAGGGTCTTTTTTAATTTCAATAGCCTCGCGAATCATCCTTGGTAGGAATCGGTGTTCTTTTGAGAGGATTTGTGGTCTATCAAATCTAATGTTTGAGTAATACTGCATATTCTGTAGGCATGTTGTTATCTTCTAGCTTTCTAGTTATAATTTGAGATGTAGTCTTCAATAGGTAAGCATGTGAATAGTGACTGAACATCAAAACTGTCCATAGTTTCATAGTAATGTCTTGATGTATGGCCAACACAAACCAAACGCTCAACTACGTCCCATAGTGAGCCAAATCGATTCACCAACTTATAAGTTGGCTTGATACTTGGCAAAAATACTGTCACCGCTGAGAGGACATACAAAGGATTCATACCATTTTGTCAGTGAGATAAAAGACCTACATCTTGCTGACAATGAAACTATGGTCAGTTTTGATGTTCAGTCACTATTCACATGCTTACCTATTGACGACCTGACCTGACGAAGCTTTCTGAATGCTGCCCAGCCCAACTGAATCCGCCTATCGACTTCTTTCTCGAAGTTGTTTCTATCTTACACCTTTGAACACCTTCAAGAATCTCACCATCAAAGATTATCGAATCTTATGACGTGACCTTTAAACATGACTTTCGTCTTATTTAAATTCATACGCAGTCCAACACGTTGGGAGGATTCATCTAGGCTGCTAAGCATGTCTTGTAGTTCCTGTAACGATTCTGCTATGACGACGATATCATCGGCAACGCGTAATTGAGATGTGTTCGCCATATATATTGATGCCGCGTCCATTCCAGTTTAGCGTCTCAAAAACATCTTCCAGTGCATTTGTGAACAGTTTTGGGGATATTTTGTCCCCCTATCTCACTCCACGATGCAACTGCATAGGTTTTGTAAGACCACCCTGTACTTGGACGGACATCGAGCTTGTGTTGTTTATATGTCTCGCCAGTCAATCCGGCAACGCTGCAAGGAATTCATAACAGCCCAAGTTTCGATGGAGTCAAAGACTTTCTCATAGTCTACAAAGGCCATACGAAGAAGCTGATTATACTAATTTGTTTTTGTGCCATAGCCTCCTCGAAACTCAGCTTGCTCAGGTGGTTGAAATTCGTCAAGACTCCGCGCGAGTCGATTCGTGATGACCCTCGAAAACAACTTATAGACGTGGCTCAGAAGCGAGATGGGCCGATAATTCTTTAGCATTGTCTTCTCACCTTTCTTGTTAAACAAGACTGTGATGCTTCTGCTCCACGCCTTTGGAGTTCTCCCATCTCGTAAAACGCAGTTGAAAATTCAACAGAGCTCTTTTAGCAATGGTTGTACCTCTGTTGGAACTCCGTCCTCTCCTGGGGCTTTTCCATTTTTAAGTTGCCCGGGGGCCTCGTCGGTAAAGTGGCGGGTTAGTGTGGCTCTAGGATCGTCGCATTTCTAGTCAGGTAGCTGGTTTTGGGAGGCATATAGTGTAATAGTGTAATAGCCATATAGTGTGCCTTCGATCTCAGCGAGAATCACAGGCTTTGACGTGAGGGTTTTGCCATCGCATGTCTTTAGTTTTGTAATGTAGCTCCTCCCAAGCTTACGAGCAAAGACGTTGGGATCCTTGTTTCGCTCTATTGTCTCTTGAATAAAGTTTGCATTGGAGCGCCGCCGTACAGCTTTCCTTATGAGTGCCCGCTGTTCTGATGGCGCGGCTGTTGTTGCCTCACGTCTCTTTTGCATAAGCTGAAGTGGCTCATCTGAGAGCTAAGACTTCCGGCCTATATGTTGCCTACTACACAACCTATTCCCCTCATTTCTTACGATCTTGATCACACTAGTGAGATCTTCGTCAATGTCCAATGTGGGTTTTAGAGCATCGAATCGATTCCGGAGTTCCAACTGGAAACGTTGGGATCTCGCTATGGTTTAAAAAGCCTCGTACTGGTAGGCGAAGTGTTGTGGTGTGATGTGACTAGATGGAGTGACAACCTGGTAAGATATTCAGGTAATCGATTGATTCAGGTGACTCAGGACCGTGCTTTGGGGCTTTCTTTGGGGGAGACCTATGTCCAGCGGTGGACTTGTGAAGAACTGCAATGATTGTGAATAATTAGTAGCAACTGAGCAAGATTCTTTTTGAATAAAACTATTTTTACGGATTTTATCGCGTTTAATTTTACTAATTTTGATTCCCGATGTTTCGGGTGCTTTGCAACACTGGATCGAGGGGACTGAGTGTCAAACACCTCAGTCCCCACAGGTATTTGACACTCAGTCCCCTGACCATGGGTGCTGTAAGCACCCGCGTCGGGAATCAAATATCGTCGCTGCGATAAATCAATAGTTTTATTCAATGTTATAATGTTCGCGTAAATATAAGAAATCATTAAGATTCTTTTTGTAAAGGTTCAATATCAAAAAGAGCTTGTACGTGGTTGTTTACGAGCAATCGTCGATTATTATACCTGTCTCACTGAGCAAGCTTGTGCTTCTTTATACGACCAGCAGTCAAGGATCCCGTTGCAGATCCATAAGTCATGACTGGCAACCACTGGTTGTACAATCTCGTAATCTCGAATGCTGCCAGCCAATGTGAATCTGTCGATTGACCTTTCGGTCGAAGTTGAGCTATTTGTCCCTGGTCCTATACTCGTTAATAACTTCGAGCTTAGTGCTCCCAACATCTCCTAGGATAGGTGTGACTTAGGCGTTACATAATCTTTGTCCATGTTCATCTTAAGACTGTGATGTAAGTAGGTACGTACTCTCGCTAAAATATAACCATATATATATATATATATATATATATATATATATATATATATATATATATATATATACAGGGTGATCCAAACAGTGAGTTATAAAATTTTTTTGATTCCTTACACTGGGGTATCCGAAAATACGCTATGTATGTTCCGCGATTTTTTGTAGTTTTCGAGTTATGATTTTTTTTATCCTTTTTTTAAAAAGGTTCACCCTAAACAGCCTAACATTTAAAAAAATGTAATTGTGAGATTTTTTCCAAGTTTTTTTGTTTGTAGCATGATCCTTATGAGTTGCCCTATTATGCATAAAAAAATTAGCTTCCTAACATTCACCGAAGATACAATAATTTTAATCGAAACTTTAAAAAATTCTGTCAGGAGAGTGGGGCTTGAATTTTCAACATTAAATGAAAAATAGTAATAAATGATTTCATACTTTCTAATTCATTTTAAAAACGGCAGTACCTTAATTTTTCATAATAATATAAAAAAATGACACTTAATAGGCCAATTTCTGTTACAGACTTCTGAAGTTACTCAGGCAGGAAACTACCTGAATAGTTAATTTGATTTAAAAAATCTTTTTATCATTTCTAGGGCTAAACTAAGATAGTAAATGCTTCAGGTTAGCAAAAATAACATCCAGTGTCTTTACTTATTGTTTAAAATTTATTGATAATAAAATTGCCGGCAAACTTCTTGAACATTGACCTTGACTGCGCAGAGTCGGTTTAACATACAAAATGCGTGCGCAAACCTTCCCCAACTACGCTTATTGTTCAAGATGTTTGCCGGGAACTGGACAAATGATTTCAAGATTCATACTAAAACTAGTAAATAATTTAAGAAAAATTTATTTAAAGTAAATTTTCGAAATGGTGGCCATTAACTTCGATACACAGTCTACATCGTCTTAAAAAATTTGCTTTTAGTCTTCGAAAAGCATTCGTATTTTCTTTGATTTTTCTTGCACTGTCTCAATTTTCCCCTTAATTCATTTTCCGAATTAATTTCTAGCATACACCATCTCTTTGTAGAATCCCCAAATAAAAAATCTATAGGGTTTAAACCTGGTGAGCGTGCAGGCCATTCGATTGGCCACGCCCAATCCACCTTCCTGGGAAAGTTCTGTTGAGGTGCTCCCTCTTGTCTTCAAAATGGCAAGGAGCACGTCATTTTGAAATATCATATCCTCCTCGTTTGTAAATTAACTTCAAACAATAAACCATTTAGGTTATTTTGTAGAAAGTTCAGGTACTGGGACCCGTTCAACCTAGGACAATTCAAAGGGCCCAACCATTTCTCCATTATGACTCCTGACCACATGTTGATACTAAATCTGTTCTGAAAATTTGACTGCCTTGCTTTTTGGGTTTTCAATGGCCCAGCTATGATAATTTGAGATATTAAAGACGCCAGTCCTTTCAAACTGGATTCATCCGTCCAGAGTATCTTGTTAAAAAAATCCGGATCTTCCGCAGATATTTCCAGCATTATTTGTCAGAAAGCAACACGCCTTGGATGGTCTGCGTCGTTAAGTTGTTGAACACGCTGAATATGAAACGCGTGATATCCCTCTGGAAAAAAATTATTAGTATTTTTATTGTAGGTTGTCATTGTACGCAATACTAGAGGTACGTACCGATAGAGCACGTGAACGTGAAACTAAAAGTTGGGATTCGCTAGAGTGGCGTCCTAGCACCTATTTTTGAATTAGGTGTCAAACACCTCAGTCCCCACAGGTATTTGACACCTCAGTCCCCCCGTGACCATGGGTGCTGTAAAGCACCCGAAACGTCGGGAATCAAAATTAGTAAAATTAAACGCGATAAAATCCGTAAAAATAGTTTTATTCAATGTATAGTGTTCGCGTAAATATAAGAAATCATTAAGATTCTTTTTGTAAAGGTTCAATATCAAAAAGAGCTTGTACGTGGTTGTTTACGAGCAATCGTCGATTATCATACCTGTCTCACTGAGCAAGCTTGTGCTTCTTTATACGACCAGCAGTCAAGGATCCCGTTGCAGATCCATAAGTCATGACTGGCAACATGCACTGGTTGTACAATCTCGTAATCTCCCGAATGCTGCCCAGCCAATGTGAATCTGTCGATTGACCTTTCGGTCGAAGTTGAGCTATTTGTCCCTGGTCCTATACTCGTTAATAACTTCGAGCTTAGTGCTCCCAACATCTCCTAGGATAGGTGTGACTTAGGCGTTACACATAATCTTTGTCCATGTTCATCTTAAGACTGTGATGTAAGTAGGTACGTACTCTCACGCTAAAATATAACCATATATATATATATATATATATATATATATATATATATATATATATATATATATATATATATATACAGGGTGATCCAAACAGTGAGGTTATAAAATTTTTTTTTGATTCCTTACACCTAGGGGTATCCGAAAATACGCTATGTATGTTCCGCGATTTTTTGTAGTTTTCGAGTTATGATTTTTTTTATCCTTTTTTTGAAAATGTTCACCCTAAACAGCCTAACATTTAAAAAAATGTAATTGTGAGATTTTTTCCAAGTTTTTTGTTTGTAGCATGATCCTTATGAGTTGCCCTATTATGCATAAAAATTAGCTTCTAACATTCACCGAAGATACAATAATTTTAATCGAAACTTTAAAAATTCTGTCAGGAGAGTGGGCTTGAATTTTCAACATTAAATGAAAAATAGTAATAAATGATTTCATACTTTCTAATTCATTTTAAAAAACAGTACCTTAATCAATAATATAAAAAATGACACTTAATAGGCCAATTTCTGTTACAGACTTCTGAAGTTACTCAGGCAGGAAACTACCTGAATAGTTAATTTGATTTAAAAATCTTTTCATTTCTAGGGCTAAACTAAGATAGTAAATGCTTCAGGTTAGCAAATAACATCCAGTGTCTTTACTTATTGTTTAAAATTTATTGATAATTGCCGGCAAACTTCTTGAACATTGACCTTGACTGCGCAGAGTCGGTTTAACATACAAAATGCGTGCGCAAACCCTCAACTACGCTTATTGTTCAAGATGTTTGCCGGGAACTGGACAAATGATTTCAAGATTCATACTAAAACTAGTAAATAATTTGAAAAATTTATTTAAAGTAAATTTTCGAAATGGTGGCATTAACTTCGATACACAGTCTACATCGTCTTAAAAATTTGCTTTTAGTCTTCGAAAAGCATTCGTATTTTCTTTGATTTTTTCTGCACTGTCTCAATTTTCCCTTAATTCATTTTCCGAATTAATTTCTCTAGCATACACCATCTCTTTGTAGAATCCCCAAATAAAAAATCTATAGGGTTTAAACCTGGTGAGCGTGCAGGCCATTCGATTGGCCCTGCACGCCCAATCCACCTTCCTGGGAAAGTTCTGTTGAGGTGCTCCCTCACTTGTCTTTCAAAATGGCAAGGAGCACCGTCATTTTGAAATATCATATCCCTCCTCGTTTGTAAATTAACTTCAAACAATAAACCATTTAGGTTATTTTGTAGAAAGTTCAGGTACTGGGACCCGTTCAACCTAGCGGACAATTCAAAGGGCCCAACCATTTCTCCATTTATGACTCCTGACCACATGTTGATACTAAATCTGTTCTGAAAATTTGACTGCCTTGCTTTTTTTGGGTTTTCAATGGCCCAGCTATGATAATTCTGAATGTTAAAGACGCCAGTCCTTTCAAACCGGGATTCATCCGTCCAGAGTATCTTGTTAAAAAAATCCGGATCTTCCGCAGATATTTCCAGCATTATTTGTCAGAAAGCAACACGCCTTGGATGGTCTGCGTCGTTAAGTTGTTGAACACGCTGAATATGAAACGCGTGATATCCCTCTGGAAAAAAATTATTAGTATTTTTATTGTAGGTTGTCATTGTACGCAATACTAGAGGTACGGCCTGGATAGAGCACGTGAACGTGAAACTAAAAGTTGGGATTCGCTAGAGTGGCGTCCTAGCACCTATTTTTGAATTAGGTGTCAAACACCTCAGTCCCCACAGGTATTTGACACCTCAGTCCCCCCGTGACCATGGGTGCTGTAAAGCACCCGAAACGTCGGGAATCAAAATTAGTAAAATTAAACGCGATAAAATCCGTAAAAATAGTTTTATTCAATGTATAGAGTTCGCGTAAATATAAGAAATCATTAAGATTCTTTTTGTAAAGGTTCAATATCAAAAAGAGCTTGTACGTGGTTGTTTACGAGCAATCGTCGATTATCATACCTGTCTCACTGAGCAAGCTTGTGCTTCTTTATACGACCAGCAGTCAAGGATCACGTTGCAGATCCATAAGTCATGACTGGCAACATGCACTGGTTGTACAATCTCGTAATCTCCCGAATGCTGCCCAGCCAATGTGAATCTGTCGATTGACCTTTCGGTCGAAGTTGAGCTATTTGTCCCTGGTCCTATACTCGTTAATAACTTCGAGCGTAGTGCTCCCAACATCTCCTAGGATAGGTGTGACTTAGGCGTTACACATAATCTTTGTCCATGTTCATCTTAAGACTGTGATGTAAGTAGGTACGTACTCTCGCTAAAATATAACCATATATATACAGGTTGGTCCAAACAGTGAGGTTATAAAATTTTTTTGATTCCTTACACCTAGGGGTATCCGAAAATACGCTATGTATGTTCCGCGATTTTTTGTAGTTTTCGAGTTATGATTTTTATCCTTTTTTGAAAATGTTCACCCTAAACAGCCTAACATTAAAAATGTAATTGTGAGATTTTTTCAAGTTTTTTTTTTGCATGATCCTTATGAGTTGCCCTATTATGCATAAAAATTAGCTTCTAACATTCACCGAAGATAATAATTTTAATCGAAACTTTAAAAATTCTGTCAGGAGGTGGGGCTTGATTTTCAACATTAAATGAAAAATAGTAATAAATGATTTCATACTTTCTAATTCATTTTAAAACGGCAGTACCTTAATTTTTCATAATAATATAAAAAAATGACACTTAATAGGCCAATTTCTGTTACAGACTTCTAAGTTACTCAGGCAGAAACTACCTGAATAGTTAATTTGATTTAAAAATCTTTTTATCATTTCTAGGGCTAAACTAAGATAGTAAATGCTTCAGGTTAGCAAAAATAACATCCAGTGTCTTTACTTATTGTTTAAAATTTATTGATAACAAAATTATGGCAAACTTCTTGAACATTGACCTTGACTGCGCAGAGTCGGTTTAACATACAAAATGCGTGCCAAACCTTCCCAACTACGCTTATTGTTCAAGATGTTTGCTGGGAACTGACAAATGATTTCAAGATTCATACTAAAACTAGTAAATAATTTAAGAAAAATTTATTTAAAGTAAATTTTCGAAATGGTGGCCATTAACTTCGATACACAGTCTATCGTCTTAAAAATTTGCTTTAGTCTTCGAAAAGCATTGTATTTTCTTTGATTTTTCTGCGCACTGTCTCAATTTTCCCTTAATTCATTTTCCGAATTAATTTCTCTAGCATACACCATCTCTTTGTAGAATCCCAAATAAAAATCTATAGGGTTTAAATCTGGTGAGCGTGCAGGCCATTCGATTGGCCCTGCACGCCCAATCCACCTTCCTGGGAAAGTTCTGTTGAGGTGCTCCTCACTTGTCTTTCAAAATGGCAAGGAGCACCGTCATTTTGAAATATCATATCCCTCCTCGTTTGTAAATTAACTTCAAACAATAAACCATTTAGGTTATTTTGTAGAAAGTTCAGGTACTGGGACCCGTTCAACCTAGCGGACAATTCAAAGGGCCCAACCATTTCTCCATTTATGACTCCTGACCACATGTTGATACTAAATCTGTTCTGAAAATTTGACTGCCTTGCTTTTTTTGGGTTTTCAATGGCCCAGCTATGATGATTCTGAATGTTAAAGACGCCAGTCCTTTCAAACCGGGATTCATCCGTCCAGAGTATCTTGTTAAAAAAATCCGGATCTTCCGCAGATATTTCCAGCATTATTTGTCAGAAAGCAACACGCCTTGGATGGTCTGCGTCGTTAAAAGTTGTTGAACACGCTGAATATGAAACGCGTGATATCCCTCTGGAAAAAAATTATTAGTATTTTTATTGTAGGTTGTCATTGTACGCAATACTAGAGCACGTGAACGTGAAACTAAAAGTTGGGATTCGCTAGAGTGGCGTCCTAGCACCTATTTTTGAATTACGAGCGCTTGTTTAAGGGTCCTCTACATCTCTCTCTTTTACACGCACACACAACACATTAGACATCGACAATTCACAGTAAATTAAATGAGTGTGATTTGAAATGGCAGTGCAGCAATGTGTTGGGATTTTGAATAAAGAGGTCTACAAAATAATAAAATGCACTCACCTGATTTCAGTATTCTTAAAACTGAAGTCCTTGGGATTCCAGTCCTTCTCGTAATCGCTCGTGAACTAGTAGAAGGGTCTCTTTCTACTTTTTCAATGATTACATCTCTTCTTTCTGGATTCACTCTGGGTAGTCCCTCGCGACGTTGATTACGCCCAGGAACGCGTCCAGCCATCAGGGTTTCGTGGGTGTTATTAAAAATCCTGTAGCTCGGGTAATGCTCTAACACTTCTCCGCCGCCGCTCCAGTTGCCTCGAGGTGCTTGTATGCTAATGCTGTTTTGGGCAACGCTGTAGAAATAGTGCATCTCTGCGTATTGACTGAGAGAATAACTCATTGCTGAAAGTAATCCAAATCACTAAACAACTCAAGGTCCATAAAACAAGCACAGGTCTATCGTAAGACAAATCAAGAATCCGGGAAACAAAGCGAAGGTAGTAAAATAAGAGATCCAAATAAACGTAAACGTGAGTAGTGATTGCACGCAGGAAAGCAGTGAACGACTGGTGGGACCGAGCGAGGTGAAAAAGGGACGCGGTCGGCGCGGGACGCGGGGTGCGGCCTGGTAACAAAATGGAGCGCAAAGCCGGAATGTTTACCTGAGCCTTTGTTTAAAATTCCTTTGTGTGTTTGTGACTGAATGTGCTATCATTTAGTTTGAGTGAAATAAAAAAAAAACATGTAGTTTGTAATAAAATGATACCTTAATAAATGTCACGTTTTAACAATAAGTAGTTTCCTTTGCTAACCTGAAGCATTTACTATCTTAGTTTAGCCCTAGAAATGATAAAAAGATTTTTTAAATCAAATTAACTATTCAGGTAGTTTCTGCCTGAGTAACTTCAGAAGTCTGTAACAGAAAACTGGCCTATTAAGTGTCATTTTTTAATGTTATTATGAAATATACTGCCAAGTTTCTAAAATTAATTAGAAAGTATGAAATCATTTATTTTCATTTAATGTTGAAAATTCAAGCCCCACCTCCTGACAGAAAATTTTTAAGTTTCGATTAAAAATTTTGTATCTTCGGTGAATGTTAGAAGCTAATTATTTTATGCATAATAGGGCAACTCATAAGGATCATGCTACAAACAAAAAAACTTGAAAAAATCTCACAATTACATTTTTTTAATGTTAGGCTGTTTAGGGTGAACATTTTAAAAAAAAGGATAAAAAAAATCATAACTCGAAAACTACAAAAATCGCGGAACATACATAGGGTATTTTCGGATACCCCTAGGTGTGAGGAATCAAAAAAAAAAATTATAACCTCACTGTTTGGACCACCCAGTATATATGTGCATCTGCCGCACTTCTCTCAATAAAATGCCGTTACGTAAGGACTTTTAAGTTTATTTCTCAGTGGCGACAAATTATTTCGAATCTAAATTCGAATTCGAATGTCAGTTGGCCGAATAACTGAATTTAATATTAATTCCAACACTTAGAAAACGAACGTAGAACGCCTCGAGTTGTAAAGCATTGGTACCTGCCTCGAGGCAGGTACCAACGCTTATTACTGTGAACTTTAAGTTAACCCTTGCACGCAGGAGACACCGTCGGATAGATTCATTTAAGCAGTTAACAGAATTCTCGAAAAGTATTTATTGGCCCAATTCAGTATAATTTCGGAGAAATATAAATCCCGCCGTCAATCAATCTAGGAGTACGTGGCCATTTTGAAGGAAATGTCAAGGAACTGTGAATTCGGTAGCTGGCTAGAGGAAAGTTTGCGGGACCAACTGGTATGTAGCGTCGGCAGTAAGACTATACGGCAACGGCTGTTTACGCAAGATAATATCGATTTTGGAAAAGCATACGCCCTGGCGGCCAACATAGAAGCGGCGGAAAAAGACCAAGCAGCAACCGAAGGTCGAGCGGACATATTGAGCGGTGACATCACAGTGTGCCAGGCAGTGGCGGCCACGTGGCGAGACTACAGCGATGGCGTCGAAATCGGCCGGGACGCTGGCCGGGCCCGGCCCCCACCATTGGCGGCGGCACTGAGCCGCGAGCGCAGCGCGGGCCGCGGCCAGCAAGCTAGTCTGCAACGGCCGCGCTCCACCACGCCACGGGGTCTCCGGAGACCCCGTAACGTTTTAATAGAACCCCCAGATCCGCTAGATTTCGATGACACAAACGTCGCCGGCCCAGAAGACACAAATACTACACACCTAGTGTAACAAACAGTTAGGACGCAGCCTGCCCACAGACGAGCGTGCCGCACACCCTTCCATACCGCGTACATACCGTACACCCGCGAGCCTGGTAGGTTATTACCGCCCAAAATATCGAACGATACGAAATAAATCCATATTCTGAAATGGGGACAAAGACATCGTCTATAGAAAAATGAAAACACCAACTTCAGAGTATTAAATCAGTATATTCTTTTTAATTTTTTTGAGTCGGCTTGAACTTTTCATTGAAACATATTTTTATATCAAAATCGTGTAAACAGTTACATTAAAAACTTTACCCCTTTGAGTGGACAACACTCTTACGGGTGGAATTTTTACTCAGATTTATGTGGGAGCACCCCTGATGTAAACACATTTAATTTAAAAAAATCATCAATATTGGTTCACAATTAACGAATATATTTATTGCGTTATTCTGTTTTTACTGTGGATATACTCACTACAAAGACTTAGCATTGAGTTGCAGCGCTGAGAGCTGTGGGTTAGAATCCTGCACTGAACAAGTATTTGTATGGCCTAAAAACTATTTTTCCTTTTTGTTAAAAATACTACGTAACTCGTTAGATTTTAATAAATTGTAATCATCTCTCATCATTTTTGTACGATAGGTAGTAAATATTTAAAATAACTGATGGTACACAGAGCTACAGCAGCAGTGACTTCAGTCCACCTACTCAGACTTCACGACTTCAACGGTTCTAGTTGAGATTATTGTACTTAGGTCAGTTCAGGTTGTCAGGTACTAGGGCTGTGGTCCTAGGTACTCGCGCAAAAGTATACAATCCCTATAACACAATTGAAAAAACGTTAAAGAGGATCCAACAACAACTGACCAATGACTAAAAAACATACCATATAACATAATAAGTTACCAAGCACGTTAGACTGGTATTTAGAAAAAATGCACTGGTACATGACTTACACCCACGAAATATAAAAAGCCTTTTTAATTCCACGGTTCAATATGGACGTTTCCGAGAATACAACATCAACAACCCACATACAATAGACATGCACTTCTTGCGTAATACGTTAAGTTCTGAAATGAAAACTTTACATGCATTTCATAGAAAACGAAAATAAATAAAACACATCATTAACAAATAAAATATAACTTTATTTATTTTACGCTAAGTAAATTCCGCGGTTTAGCAGGTCTAATACATCCCAACAAAGGATTACGTTTTCTTGTTTATTTTCTATGTATTTCATTTATTTATTTATATAACTTCGTGTATACAGTAATGTAGGCGTTTAGTAATAGTATAGTAATAATGCGGTCTTTATATTCGAGACATTCATACCAGTCTACCTTGATGTAGTGTAGAGATAAAAAGAAGTAGGTGTAACAAAAATTTTAAAAGTAAAATAAATAGGGTATGCATATGAATATAATATTATATGTATATAAACATGGATACAATTATATATATAAAATAAATGAACATAGTTTATACGAAAAAAAAAGATAAATAGTGTACATAATGACAATTCTATTCTTGACATGAACGTAAAACTGTATTCGGCCCTCCTGGTTTCGAGAGGAAAAATATTCAAAAAAAAAACATATTGGAAAAAGAAGAATAATTGGATAAAGTCAGTGCTATAAGAAGGGGCACTGCAGCAGAAGGTTATTTGTAGAAGGGAGAACTATAAAATTGTCTCAGCAAAGGTTTTTATATATAAAAGGGGACAAACGGGCATGCGGCTCACCTAATGGTAAGTGATTGCTGCCGCCCATGAACTACTGAAACACCAAGGCAATTGCAGGTGCGTTGCCTGTCTTTAGGCTATGTTTTCTGTACGTACATATTATGTGTCAATATAGAATTACATACATTATATGATAATGATTTTTATGGACCTTATTAAACTTTATATATTTTTATCATATCTGTGTTTAATAAGTAAAAGTTACCAATAAAATAAAATGGATTGATATTTTTCACCAAAAAACCCGTTTAAAGTTATCTCATTTCCTATACTTAAGTCATGTATTAAAAATATATTCATAAGGAGTCGTCTGTAAGTAACACCCTTTTGCCTATTTCTGCCCCCAAATAGCAGTCTTGCACTGCTGTGTTCAGGTCTGAAGATCATAGTGAGCTATACATTTCAGACTCTGAAACATTCCAAATTAGTCCTCAGCGGTGTTAATTGGTTAATCATTGACTTGGCTCTAAGTTCACTTCAGTTTTATTAATAATATTGGAAATATGAAAAAATTGAAACGAACTTCAAAATATTAAGATAATACATATAAAATATAAATAGTAAGTATATTCTTCAACTGTTGTCGAGGTATTTCATTAAAACCTTTCAATCAAGATGACGGTTCGCGCGTACCATTCCAGAGGTCAAACATTATTTCAGAATAATTTTCTGCCCTCCTTTTGTATTTCCACATAAAAGTAACATTCTTTTTAAATCTTTAAAATAGTTAAGCGATTCGAGTGTTAAAAATTTAATTTACGAAAGAGAAAACCTTGTATCTGATCTTTTGTCTAATAAAATATATTATTATTTTAGTTGCAAAACATCCGGTTGCCAGACTAAGACCAAAAGCAAGAATTTGCCAAGGAATAATAAGATGAGCCTGAAATTCTGTTTCAGGAAAATAGTGTATTTTGGCATCTTCGTTTAACAGATCTCTCAAATGCTTATCAAACAAACCACTCTCAATAATATGAAAAACTTGCAATTGTAATGTTCTTATCATAGGGAATCCTTTGTAAATGTATGTACCAGATATAAACCTGATAATTGGTTGTTTAAACGCAAAAAGTTGAGGATTTCCATATTCGTCAATGAAGCTATGCTTATATTGATCATAATAAGGAAAATAAATTATAGAATACTTGTCATGGGCTTGACTGACTGTCGTAATACTCTGCAATATAGTTTCACATTCTTCCCTTTTTCCCCCTTCTAACTCGTGTCCCGATATGGCTTTAAAATGCTTGTTTACGAGAGAGCTTATACATGGTTTTAAATGAAAGATAGCCAGATCGTTCTCGTTAGAAATTTGATATTCGTAGCTAGGATGTGTTGTAAGACTCGACAGATTTGATTGGTAATGTATGTTAATCAAATAAGCAAAAACAATCCAAATAAACATGAAATACCTATACTTTAGCTTATTACACAATGTAGCGCCGAGTTGTAAAAGAAAATCCCACATAACTAAAATTGTTCCAAATTTGTCTTTTATATGAAATATTACAACAAAAACCACAAAAAATAATATGAATGCTACTCCTAATAATATCCAAACCACTGCATCAAATTCTATATAATTATTTTTCAAATTCGGTACAAAGCCTGCTTTCTTGACTAGGATTATGAGTCCGTCGTTGTTAGTATGGTGTTCATATAAGTAGCTAAAAGCTTCTACTCTTTTATGCCTCAAAATGAATCCTCCTATTATTATGTCAACATCACCTTTCTGAATAGATCTCAAGGGACCAATAGCTATCATATCACCTCCTACAATAGAACCTTCTTCAGAATTAAATTGGTAGGTGTATATAACGTTGAATTGTTCCGATTCGCTTAAAATTTGAATAATTTATATTTCTAATCCAATAAGTTTCTCTTTCCTCTGATCATTATTAGACACAACGTATGGGTACGCGATACAAAAACCTGCTTTAAATGTGCAATTTCTTAGTCCTGTTACAGGTTAGTAAAAAAATGATTTTGATATGTTTGCTTCAAGACATTTCCCGTATGATATAGTCCTATTGAAAAACTTTCCACAACCATAGTTTTCAAATGGATTGTACGTGTAGACATACGCATTACTTGCTCCATTTATTACTAACACTTTAAAAACATGATAATGCAGAAGAATTTTAAATACATCATTAATTTCTGATGATTCAATTTCTTTGAATATAATCAGAAAATAGACATCAGGTTTCCAACCTTCCTCCATTGATAGGAACATAAATTTATCTTTGAAAACTCTTAAATTTTTAGCTGTTATCAAGTAGCCTTCATTGTGATATACTACTTTCTTCATTGTAGTTCGTGATATAACAGACAAATATTGCATTTCGTGAACTGCTTTAATTATTTCATTGTCAAAAGAG
Organism: Parnassius orleans; assembly: GCA_029286625.1. Classification (NCBI taxonomy): domain Eukaryota; kingdom Metazoa; phylum Arthropoda; class Insecta; order Lepidoptera; family Papilionidae; genus Parnassius; species Parnassius orleans. The sequence goes on from JAGSMP010001927.1 coordinate 28,438, forward strand.
CTAATATCGACATACGTAACTTCTGATCCTTTTTGAAACCAATGCGGTATGATTCTCCGAATACAAGATGACAATTCCTTATCTTCGTCGTCTTGAATTAATATTTCTTGATTTTTACACAAATTTATGATGAGAATTAATAAAGTCAAAATTTTTAGTGAAAACATAACAAAATTATGTGAATTCATACCTTACTAGCACAACCATTATTATGTTTAAGGCAATAAATCTACGTACTAAAAATGTTATTTGCTTTTTTCGTATATTCTAGAACAACTAAATTATTTTTAAAAAACATAGTAATAAATTTTTATTTTATTTAAAAAACCAAAACATTAATACCCATTTTCTACAAAAAAGAAACTCTTACATAAATATGTCCGCGATTACGTTGGTTTTTTTCAATCCTACACCGGAAATCTTTTAGTATGATAATTTTCAAAGCAGGATAGGCAGGTGGAATATTACATGCTGGACAGTAACATCTTCTTCCATCATTTATGGCCTTCCGTGAAGGTAATAATATGACACGTGCTATCATTTTGCGTGTCCGCGATTGCGCGCTCAGCGACTCGACGCATTCCTTGCAACCCTCCTTTTGCACCCCACTGCACCTCTTATTTGATTAACATACATTACCAATCAAATCTGTCGAGTCTTACAACACATCCTAGCTACGAATATCAAATTTCTAACGAGAACGATCTGGCTATCTTTCATTTAAAACCATGTATAAGCTCTCTCGTAAACAAGCATTTTAAAGCCATATCGGGACACGAGTTAGAAGGGGGAAAAAGGGAAGAATGTGAAACTATATTGCAGAGTATTACGACAGTCAGTCAAGCCCATGACAAGTATTCTATAATTTATTTTCCTTATTATGATCAATATAAGCATAGCTTCATTGACGAATATGGAAATCCTCAACTTTTTGCGTTTATCCGCTAAATTGTACTGCCTGATAAGGAACTTCGTTCGAAAAGTTTGTCAAAATAATCACAGTAAAAAAAAAACGATTTCGCAATGTTGTTATTTTTCTGCATATGGCTAATAAGTGCATTTTCGATATTTTAAATTATTAGGCAATCAACAGCATAAGCGACATATTTTTTAAAAATAACTTATAGATGAGATAATAATATTATTGAGATCGAAAACACCTCAAGTTCGTCAAAATACCAAAATATAATTTACAATAATGAAATAGTCTTACTCAAATATTTTAAATTCTAATATTAGTTGGTCTGGCACAAATTATGATATTAGGTCCTTACATATGAAATTAGCGTTTTGTCGTACTGACCACTTTGATCTGAAATATCTCCTCTTTAGTTAAAAATTTCAAATTCAAATTTGTAAATTCATTTAGCTGGTACATTTGAGTTTTGTAAACAGTCATTCATTTGTTTTTTCCTCATTATTTTTTTCTTTGGCGTCGCTTATTACCGCACAATAGAAAACATGAAATATCGGTATATTTACGAGTACGAGCTCTACCGTGGCACCAGTGCTGCAGAAACAGCTCGAAGGATTAATGATGTGTACTGCGCTGGTGTCGCAAAAGAAAGCACGGTACGTTTTTGGTTTCAATGTTTTCGTTCTGGAAATTTCGACCTTCAGAACCAACCCCGTGGACGGCCGGAGACCAAAGTGAAAATGAAGAATTAAAGGCTATTGTGGAAGCGGATCCATCACAAAGCACCAGAGATAGCTGCAGGCTTCGGAGGTGATAAACTATGTTAACCCACTGAAGCAAATCGGGAAAGTAAAAAACTTGAACGATGGGTACCTCATGAATTGAGTGAATCGAACTTGCAAACACGCGTCGACTGCTGTGTTACTTTGCTCAACCGACACAATAATGAAGGATTTTAAATCGAATCATTACTTGTGATGAAAAGTGGATACTGTACGATAATCGGAAGCGCTCGTCGCAATAGCTGAACCCTGGAGACCCAGCCAAATCCTGCCCTAAGCGAAAATTGACTCAGAAAGTTACTAGAGTGTTTGGTGGACTAGCGCCGGTGTCGTTTACTACAGCTTTCTAAATCTCCAAACGATTACGGCAGATATCTTTGTCAGCAACTGCAAACCATGAAGGAAGAACTATGCTAAACAACCGAGATTGGTCAATCGCTCTAGGCCACTGCTGCTTCACGACAACGCAAGACCACACTGCACAACAAACAATCACTAAGTTAGATGAGCTAGAATTGGAATGTCTGCGACATCCACCGTACTCCCCGGACCTTGCTCTAACAGATTACCAGTTTTTTCCGGAATTTGGACAACTTCTTACAAGGAAAAAATTCAACTCTACTGCAGCAGTCCAAACCGCCTTCAAAGAGTTTATTGATTCTCGCCCGCATGGTTTTTTTAGTAAAGGGATCAATGAACTACCTATAAGATGGCAAAAGTGCATAGATAACAACGGTGCATACTTTGATTAATTAAATATGTTTTACAAAAAAATGACTTTATATTCCTCCCGTACAAAACGCCAATTTAATATGTAAGGACCTAATATTAGATTGTCACCAGAATCACACAATTTTTAAGATAATAAAATTTCTTAAAAACGATGGATGTGCCCATTTTTAATTTCGAATTATTTTTCGACGTTGTGCATTTCATTTGTCTGACCTAAATATAATCATATAGTTTTTGGTTCACCTGTAAGATCATAATTATAATACATTTCGTAAACATTTGCTTGACCACTTATTTCACATACCTGTGTCCAATGAATTATTTAATTTGCAGAATTTTGGCCCAACATTTTAGCCACCGCTAAAGCAATAACATTCCTTGAGAGAATAGCACAATTGTCCGACCAAAACCTTTTGACTTTTGGCTAAACATATTGACTTTATAAAATCACATTCTTGATTAACACACTTTGTTATTACGACACGATACATGAAGATTTACCTATAATTACCAGGATAACTTACACTAATAACGATACTCAAAGTAACCAGATCTCAACAATTTTGGATGTATCGGTAGCAAAAATCTCGTCAACTAGTCAAGTTGTCAGTCAACAAGGCTCCGTAGCAAACCGTTTTAAATGCTTGTCGTTTTGTTGGATTGCTTGATGGGCTTTAACGATGGTGATGATGATAATGATGATGATGATTAATTGATCAAAGTAAATTGCCTGTAAGTGTCCTTCGGTCAAAATTATATGAAGTTGACGCCTCTTATGTGTTTTATATACAATGTATTCATGAATTAACGCACCGAATCACACGAATTTTATCCTTCCAGTGAAAAAATAAGATTTTCACTGAAATCCCAACCTATATCAGCCCCCACTGGTAATACGCCTCATGTCATTATGAATTTATATCCTCTAGAATTAAGAAAAATTAATTAAAATGCAAGCAAGCACTAAGGGTGGGCAATAATATACAACAGGGTAGGGTTGTACACAGAGGAGGCGTCAACTTCATATAATTTTGATCGAAGGACACTTACAGGTAAGTTACTTTGATCAATTAATTATAATTAAATATTTGTTGACGACTCCTCTGTGTGAGTATACTATGTAGATGTTTAAACATTTGATTGCTTAAGTCTAATTATTTATTGTCATGTCACAACTAAGCAAACAATAAACATAATATATAAATTACTAGATAATATAATTTCCCATTATGAATTAATGTTTATTTCTTTTAGACTATTTCAAATTTCAAAAACTAACGTTATCCTTATTTAATAATGGCCTATTATAAAAATGGCAAAGTTTTGGATGTAGTTTGTTGTCTCTCTAACATTTTAAATACTAATACAACTTCTTTTAGGACGAGAAGGGGATGAATGCCTGGTGCTATGTCATATCGCATATGCCTGGTACAGTAAATTAATGTATGCTCTTGTTAAAATACTTTACCTACTTAGCTGTCTGACTTATTGCAAGGATATTAGGCTTTTTTGCAAATAAGCAACTGAATTTAAAGATTAATTTACTGAATTTCATACAATTTTAGTAACATACATGTGATATTGTGAAATAACTGATATTAGCAAAGATAGATTTTTTTATTACACAAAACAAATTTGTTAAACAAATTTGATGCAAATATGTGCCTCTGTGTGTGTATTTAGCTTCACTCATTATTTCTGTAAGATATATTCTGGAAGATATCCGTTAAATTAATTTATTTTTCGAGAAAACAAATTGAAATAAATTTTATTTAATTTGAGTTATATTTTAAACGAAGCTTGCAACAGTCTGAACTAAAGATAAGACTTACTGACTAAATTTAACCCAAACAATCCCTCCGGTTTGATTATACAGCGAGAATGATTATTCTGAAGTGAAATTCTCGTTGAAATTTAATTAAACAAGTCACACCATTCAGCTCCAGTTCAAAGCACTACAGCACTACTGCTGAGTGAAAGTAGTTGTAAATTTTTTAGTTAATTGTTAAAATGCTATGCAGTTTCAAATTTAATATAATTTTAAAGTAAAAATTAACGTTCTAAGAGAATATAAGCTGCACAAATAGTTCAGAATTAATTTCCCATCACCAGTTATAGAAGCACAGATATTTTTTTTTTCAAATTAAACAACATATCCACGCAATTTACAGGTGGTCATGAAAGTTGTAGATACTGTATGTATCTATCATAGTTTTGAGCTACATTTACGAACTAAGCCAGCACTCAACAGTGTATTTCAAATCATCAGAGAGAGTTTTAGGGCAAGGAAGGGTCCACCACTCAGCGGACTTCACATGGCTTCTAATTTTTTTTTATTTCTCGGACGTGCTGGTTTTTTTCCACGATGTTTACTGCCGAGCACGTGACAAATCAGACCTTATAAATAGTTCTATGATTATGTAAGGTCGGGGAAAAAGTTTATTCTTATTTTATATACAAATTCAAGACATTTTTATTCAAAGCCTAATTACATTAGTTCTAACATTTATTTGCCATTTTGTTCGATAACTTGTTGCCACCTTGTAGTGACATAATCCCGTTGCTGTAGAAATCTTCGGAATTTTGATTTAAAAAATGCGACAAGTAGTTTTGACAGTCCTCTCTTGATGTTAACCTAACACTACTCAAAGAATTCTGAAGAGACCGAAACAGGTGAAAATCTGTGGGTGCAAAGTCAGAACTATATGGTGGATGCATTAACACTTTCCAACCAAGCTCTCTCAATTTTTGCAGAGTGGCCAAATATGTGTGTGGTCTGGCGTTATCATGATGAAAGACCACTTTTCTGATGATCAATTCCGGCAGTTTTTCCTCAATTTCTTGCTTGATTCTCATTAGTTGTTGACAGTAGAGATCCGAATCGATGGTTTTGCCCGGCAGTAAAAGCTCATAATAAACGATGCCCTTTCAATCCCACCATACACACAGCATCACCTTATTGCGTGTTAAACCGGGTTTTGCTACAGTCTGTGGGGCTTGACTATCCTTTGACCATGATCTTTATCGCACTTTCTTGTCATAGGTGATCTACTTTTTGTCATCAGTGATCAATCGTTTCAAAAATGGTTCGGTTTTATTATGTTTCAAAAGAGTATCGCAAATGAGTTGTACCCAAATATCGAGCTTTTTTGTATAGCCAGATTTTTGAAATGGCTCAAAACTGTTTTTTAGTCAATCCTCAATTTCTCGGCTATGTCGTAACTACTAATCTTGCTCCACTTTTTCAAAAATGGCATCAACTTTATCCGTATGAGGGCAATCAGAGCGAGTTGCATCTTTGACATCACAATTCCCGGACTAAAAACGCTTGAACCAACTTTGTGCTACTCTTACTGATACTGCATTAGGTCCATAAACGTCACAAATTTTTTCGCGGTTTGAGTCGCTGTTTTCCCTTTTTTGTAATAAAATTTCAGAATGTATTGAATTTTTTCGTTAGATTTACTCATTTTGCGGATAGAAAAACAATTGAAAAATGGTGGCAAAGTGTTTTTTTACTTTTTATTTTTCTTTCTCTTAATGTCCTATATGTATTGATATTAAACCCAGCCAGATACAAACAGTACATCCAAAGAGATTTTTATTAAATTTTATACAAACAAAATAAGAAGAAACGTTTTCCCCGACCTATTATAATGGTTTATACGATGATGATGATGATGATGACAATTTTAATAAACGTTAACATGAATATAAATTTACTTTAATCTACACGTTTGTTATTATATTATTTGGATCTTACCCCACCTAATTTAAGTGCTTATGCCATTCATTATATTATGTAATATTACCTAGAGGAGTAGATTAACGTAATTAAACAGCCGTAATATAGCTCTAAGCAACAAAATGTTTATATTTAGGATAATATTAGGCTTTATGAACAGATGTTTTGGAAGGTACTTTTCACTAAAACCCTGTTATATCTCTACAAAATTTTATGGTCCCTTTTGAGATACTAGTATACATTTTTACGACTTTACCTTGTACCCTGGAGTTACATGCAATCTTATGAGCCCCATTTAAGTGTATTGAACCAGGGAATGATAGATGCGTGCTATCATTTCTTGATTAATTTAAGCTGAGTTTGTTGTTTTATTATATGTTTAAAAAATATAGGATATTTGATTTCCAAAGTCATAACGTAATTTTAACTAAATACTGCAATTTATGTATTTCTTTGCGATTTGCAGTGATTTCTTTCTTTATTTTCGAGATTAAAGGAGTAACTGCGAAGACAGAGTTTTGAAAATGATTATACATACAGCAATCGCTACAGAAAATTTTAGGTGCTCAGGATGAATAGTTCTTTAGAAAATAAATTTTAAGCTTAGAAAAGGAAAATCCAAGGTTGTTACACTAAAAAATGACTGTGCCGAAAAAAAACATTTAATAAAATTTACCTGTAACACTATTATTCTAACTTTGTAAGACCGCAATCAACAGAAATAAAAAGAGAACCATGTCGCAAGACTTAGTGATTAGTCGCACCACGATACATGGAGTAAATTAAAATATGTTCTCCAATTTCATTACAGCCGTTTAGTCTACTAGTCCACAGCAGAACATAGATCTGCCACACAAATACGAGAAAACACGGTCCTGTGCTATCTAAATTCATAGACTTCCTGAATGTCTTACCAGGCAGACACTCCATCTAGACAGGACCGTCACTAGCTTCGCCTACTGGTACTACGTTGTCACGAGAAAACCTTTACAATCGTTTCTGTTGGGTCTTATTAAAATATTAACAATGTTTATATTTATTACTATTAATTTGGCGTTATTTAGATTAAAGGTAAAC
>JAGSMP010001928.1:0-35062 GCA_029286625.1 Parnassius orleans
GTGATTTTTTCTTTATTTTCGAGATTAAGGGTAACTGCGAAGACAGAGTTTTGAAAATGATTATACATACAGCAATCGCTACAGAAAATTTTAGGTGCTCAGGATGAATAGTTCTTTAGAAAATAAATTTTAAGCTTAGAAAAGGAAAATCCAAGGTTGTTACACTAAAAAATGACTGTGCCGAAAAAAAACATTTAATAAAATTTACCTGTAACACTATTATTCTAACTTTGTAAGACCGCAATCAACAGAAATAAAAAGAGAACCATGTCGCAAGACTTAGTGATTAGTCGCACCACGATACATGGAGTAAATTAAAATATGTTCTCCAATTTCATTACAGCCGTTTAGTCTACTAGTCCACAGCAGAACATAGATCTGCCACACAAATACGAGAAAACACGGTCCTGTGCTATCTAAATTCATAGACTTCCTGAATGTCTTACCAGGCAGACACTCCATCTAGACAGGACCGTCACTAGCTTCGCCTACTGGTACTACGTTGTCACCCGAGAAAACTTTTACAATCGTTTCTGTTGGGTCTTATTAAAATATTAACAATGTTTATATTTATTACTATTAATTTGGCGTTATTTAGATTAAAGGTAAACATTTGAGACCATTAATTTTATAAATTTTTCGGTTTCTCAAAGACAAACAACCTCCAACTAGGCATTGCTCTTTCTGTTCGTGAAGTTTCGTTACAATCGGTTCAGCCATTTTAAAAATTAAACCGGACATACAGATAGATAAACAGACAGACAGACAGGCAGTTAGACAGACATGCAGACAGACATAAAAACAAAATTTCTATAAATCATTACACATGCTTTAATGGCATACAAATAACGTCCTCAACTCAATAAAAATCAGTTATTTCTATGTTACAGACAGACACTTCAATTTTATTTATCTATGAATTAGATATATATAATAAATCTGTAGAAAAGCCATGCCTGTAATTCTAATATATTTTTGAAAAGACAAGTCCAGGAGACTAAATAAAGGGCACTGAAGCCAAATTAGTGGTTTTTCGAATTTTTGTCTGTCTGTCTGTCTGTGTATTAAAGATTCACGCAAAAACTACTAAACCGATTTCCATGACATTTTGTACACAGGTAGTTATTAACCCGGGACATCTTATAGGCTACTTTTTATCCATTTACGGAACTTCAAAAAAAAGGTTAAGTATTTTCCTTTCTTTAGATATTAATTTTCTATTACATATGATTCTGTTAGTTATAGGCGAGATGATTTTTTCAAATAAATACCATATTTATAAATAAAGTTTAAAATTAGCTTCAACCGTTGTGTAATAATTTGAACCTACGCCGACTATATCTACGTTTTAGTTTTCAAAATAGCGCCATCTATCATCAAATGTAAAAAGTAGTGTATCATGCCTTCGTTTACTAATAAATTAAATAATATAGTTATGTTACATTTATATGTTTAAATAATTCGATTTATAAAATCCTTTAAAAATCCTTAACGTTATTTTTTTTTAGTTTTTTCGTTATTTCATTTTAAAAGCGTAATAATTTAAATAGATAATAGTGACGTCTATCAAACGTATGAAAATTGATATTGTTTTTAGTTCAATTACGAATCTATAATATTTTTTAGAGATTTTTACATATTATGTAGTGGCCAGATCGTAGAAATGATCATATATTTTAAAGTAGTCTATCATTTCATGATATATAACACTGTTTGTTGACTATGTCATGATATAACTTGAGCCAGTCGCACCCCAACCTTCTATCGCTGATATTACTAGATAGTGTAGTTTTGGCTTTCATAGTTTTAATGTAATAATTGCGCCATCTACTTTCTGCTATATAGTACTTATTCGTGCAGCATCAAAAATTGTCACACTCAAACAGACCGGTGACCATTATCGGGATGATTTACCGCAATTACCACGTTTGGCAAAACTACTAACGACACTGTTACACTGGATACTGTACACAACACATGTGTTTTGTGTGCACAGTATCCAGTACTGTGTACACTGTGAGATTAAGAGAGAAGCTCTTTGGTTGAATATATTGGGTGCCTATCGGCATAGCTTTTATTTCACTAACTTCATTTGTTATCAAGATATCTGATATAATAATTGAAAATTAAGTGCGCTGTGAGAATTTTAACTCTATTTGATAGAATAGTTTGTGGCATCGTTGGATGTCTAATTACTTGTTAGAAATGTTCTACAATTGTGCTAAAGCTTTGTTTCAGTTTTTATGAAATTTATTTAAACAAATACGAGAGCCGTGTAGTTTGCCGTAAGATTTCATAATAGTACGGGAGCAAAACGTGTACGATCCCTTTGAGGAAAAATAAATCTGTAATGGGAAATTTTACGTGCTGATTACCACGTGTTCGGTAAAGTGGTGAAGAATAGCTTCGTGGGGAAACCTAGATATCAGAGTAGTTAAAGAAGTCGTGGAAATGGGAAAACCGTTAATAAGCATTGAAGCCTTGCGGCATACCTACTCTTTTCTGCCCACAAAACACTATAGGTAATGAGAAGCCTTGTGCACAGTAGTGAGGCGTATGTAAGGTGCTACCTGTGCATTGTGACAGTCCTGGTTTCATAGCTAATATGAGTATAAGTAAATGATCAGGCACTTGCAGAACAGCACTTCAATTATCAAAGATAGCAGATTTTACTTAAACAAAGGTTTTATTTTTATTTTACTTGTCATAGGCGGTAGTCAAACTCATCCAAACGTAAATTTCATATAAAGTAAACATTATTATGTATTTTAGCATATATTTTCATTGCAATTTGAAGGGTCGATTTTACAACGTTCTCGGCGGTGAAAGAAAACTTGCATATCTGAGAAGTCCCCCAGTTGAGGAGATTCCACGTTGGGATCAGCGCAGCGAACACTTTCTAGGCAAAAACTCTCTGCGGCCTGTGCCCAGTAGTGACATGCATGTAGGGTGCCACTTTTTTAGTTTTGATGGGGCAATTATGCAGTTTTTATCACAATCATAATTTTGGAGATGTTAATATTTGTTTCCACTCTACCGTAAATATTAAGGGTAGCAAAGATTCGGAAGAGTAGAACTCATCGTCATCATTACAGCCTATCAAAAGTCTACTGAACTGAACATAGACATCCCCCATAAATTGTCAAATAGGCTGGATATTGGTATAGTTGCCACACTTGGCAGGCAGGTTGGCAACCGCCGCTTTTATTATTTTGAACTTTTGTCAGGAAGATGACGTTGCCCATCTCCTGTTTGTTTTCATCTGTCGCTTCTTACGACATACACGGGACGACTTGAAGCGGCGGATTCTCTTTCGCCACCACAACAAGGCAAACATTTTTCTACTCCCGTTCATGAGTGTAGTTCTTTCCACGATCACTGTGAATAGAACTTAATTTACAATAGAACTAATTATAAGGACTTTATCGCATTTAATTTTTTTTTTAATTCTTGTCGTTTCGAGCACTTTATAGAACCCATGGCCACGGGAGGAGTGAGGTGTTTGACGTCCTGATGTCATAATTAACGAAGACCACCATCAACTTTTCATTAATAATGTTTGGTCTGATCTATGCAGAACGAGCTTACAGTCCTTGAAGTCTTGCAGTAGTATGCTTGGGTTTGGATTTAATCTTTTTTTTTTTTTTTTTGCTGGCAACCCTCAGTGACTAGTTGTAAAATACTTGCTCCCAACTATTTTAAAAATTAAAATTGTAAATTGATAATACCTCAATTTTGAGTTACAGTTGTTAAATACGACTTATTTTTATTTGTAAAATAAGTAAAAGTCATAAGTATTTTAATTAAATTGTGTTTAGTGTTCTAACCAAAAGTGACAGCTGTAACGAACATCGTTTAAACTTACTGTTAGTGTTATTCTTTTATCCCTAACATTTTAAGATTTATTTTTAAGTAAGTTGTTCTGGATTTCATTTTGAATTATTTACATGATAATTTAATTTGAGATCTGTAAATAAACCCATAGATCTGGACATTTGCTTACTCTTGTTTCTTCTGGTTTTCTTTCTTTTGCTATTTACACTTAATAGTAAAATGAATACATGCAACGCCAAACGCGCCAATTGGAGAACCAACTTCAAATGGCGCTTTCAAGAACAAGGCGTCAAAGAGCAGTGTGAGCTGTTGTAAAGAAAGGATGACAACGAAAGGAAATAATAAATATAATTGCTAAAATACTCAGCTAAAAAGTGATATGGTTAAGTTGCATAAAGAATATACTTTTGTTTTAAAAGAAAAGGATGAACTTCAGAGAACAGTCGATGAGTTTGACCAATGCAGCGGAATATGAGGAATCCTCAGATTAATTGGTTACTGCAGTTACAGTTAAGTGAGGCTAATGAGCAGATTGTGCAATTAAAACAATACATAGATAACTTGAAAGCGTCCCAAACTCAAAGTCTGTTCAATGAGCTCATAGAATGTGAATCTTCTAAATCATTGCAACCTCCACAACAATCGATTTGACTGGTGATGATTATGTCACATCAAGAACAGCAGCAAGGATTACCTGCAGTAGAAAATTAAAGAAATACATAAAATTAATAAATATATTAGGAAAGTACAAAAGTTAATTAAAACTAAAATTAATGTCAAAATTATATAAATGTATGAAGAAAAGCAAGAATTAATTAATAAACTTAAATTATATTCAATTGAGGAAAAAATATGAATAACTGTTATGAGACTGATATAGAGTCTAAATTTAACAATTTTATCACTTAAAACTCCTACAAAGTATATCAAATAAATATGAATCGGCTCAGGATGAGATAAAAGAACACATATTGGCATGAATGAATGATCTAAAGTCATGGTGATAATGAGGAGCGCTTTGACTCATAATTAAACATCAGAGTGAGCATCAGCGCTCCATACCAGGTTCATCAGACAATATGTAAAAAATAATGATAACAGTAAGGACTCATTATTTTCACCTACACTCTATGACAGTACTATAACAAAGAATATTAACTTAAAAAGTAATTTAAATATTAATAAAAATAAAGTTATTATGTATGATGACATAGCAAAAATTTGGGCACAATGTTAAATAACTGTTTAAAAGGACATCAGGTTAGTAATTTTGTATGCCTGGAGCATCCTTTAGTCATATAATGAATAAAGTTTTAACTAGTAAGTTTGCCCTAATAACATTAATAATTCTTGTTGGGAGAAGAGGCAATGTAAACAAAACTCAATTATTAAAATATATTGATCATCTAAATACTTTAAAATTATCTTGTTTACATTGCTACATAAAAGGGTTGGTGCAGGAAAATAAAATAAGATACAATTTAAATTTATTAATGAATAACTTTTCATTTAATAACAATATAAACTTGACATCTAATTGTTATAATTATAATAATATAATTAATTTAATAGACATAAATAATTTAATTAAGAAATTTTGACTAGAGATAGGTATTACCTATCCAAATATAATTTAAGACAGATAGCAAATGTGCTATCTTATTGTTTATATATTAACTCAGCCAAGGACTTGCTACACCGACATCGCTTCTTTTGAGCAGTGTAATGACTTAATATGTAATTTGGAATCAGTTCAAGTAATTTAAATTAGAAAATGAGACAATAGAGTAATCTCTAGCAGTTATAATAATTTAAATAATTTAGAATGAAGCTTATAAAACCTTCATTGTATGACTCACAGAGTGATAATAAAAATTGTTTACACCTGGTGCATCAGAATATACAAGGCATGATAGGCAAAGAGCTAGAAATTGAATTGTTCTTAAATAGCAATAATATTCATATTTTATGTATTACTGAACATTGGTTAAAAGCTTATAACATAATGTTTAATTTCAGTAATCACCAGGTGGTCAGTTCGTTCAATAGAGAAACGGTTTTAAGAGGTGGCCTGTTAATAGCGTAGCAAATTATTATCATGTAAGGAACGTAAAGATATTGTGAGCCTCTCTGTTGAGCGAACTGTAGAAATGGCATGTGTTGAGTTTGAGCACCTCATTGTTGTGAGCGTCTACAGACACCCATGTTCTATATACAATACTTTTGAAAAAATTATGGAGGAAGTTTTTGTTAAGCTTAATAAACAGAATAACTCTGTTGTAATATGTGGAGACTTTAATATCAATCTTAGAAGCTTCCACCAATATTAAATTTAGATCATTGTTTAAATCATATGGTCTTTTAATTTATTTTTAGAGCCAACGCGTATTACTGAATGGTGCAACATGTAGATAAACATTTTACAAATGTTAAGCTGCATAAATGTATAATTCAAAATTGAGTTCTGATCACTGTGGACAGTTAGTTTCGTTACCTTATGTTCACAAAAGCAAGTAGATGAGAAAATTGTGTTTGTTCCTGTAAATGCACGTCGCTTGGAGAAGTTTAGAAGCATAGTGAAGAAACTTCCATCACTTTCATACCAAAATGATCCTAATTTTTGTATGGAACAGTGTTTAAACTTATTTGCAATGAATTTGATAATATTTTACTTCTAAAACGTTCTCCTGAACAGTCGGAAGGCTTTCAATGAATGGGCGACAGTAGAGTCCATAGCAGACAAAGGTTATATGAACTTTACCATGAAAGGTCATATAACCCTAAGTCGAATTTAGGGAATATGTTAAAAATATTCAAAAATATTTAAAGGAGGTGTTCCAAAGCCAAGTCTTTGCATTTGAGCAACAAAATTAAGACGGCTTCTAATAAAATTAAAATGACGTGGAGTATAATTAATAGTGAAACTGGTAAGGTCAACTCTCAATTCAAACTACCGGTTGAGTTTTAACAACAAATTAACGGAATCAGATCAGGATGTTGCAATGGTTTTGAGAAGTATTTTACGGATATTCCGATCTTAACCACTATGTCACTGAATTCTTCTCCTGCTGTCGCCGAATCATTGCTTAAACAAAATGTAAATGCGTACAAAGAATTTTACATTTCATAAAATATCATCAAAAGATATTGTAAAATATTTTAAAATTATTGATGTTAAGAAAACTGCGGATCTGTGGGCATTTCCGTTAAAGTTATTGCGTCTATAATCGATATAATCGCGCCTCAACTAGCTATTATTTTTAATACTAGTATCGAATATGGTGTTTCCTGATTTGATGAAGCATAGTAAAGTAATACCTTTATTTAAATCTGGTAGTACATTAGACCCCGCCAATTTTAGACCCATTTCTGTACTGCCAACACTAAGTAAAATTTTGAAAAAATTATTCTTGATCAAATGTTAATTTTTTTTAATAATTTACCATAAAAATCAATTCGGTTTCACAAGGGTCGCTCGACAACTGATGCTAGTGTTGAGCTGATTAAATATATTTTCAATGCATGGGAGAATTCACAGGATGCTTTGGGTATATTCTGTGACTATCCAAAGCCTTCGATGTGTTCACCATGAAACATTAATCAGGAAACTACAACACTACGGTGTAAGAAGTAATGCTCTTAAATTAATTGTTTCATATTTACAACAGAACTCAAAAGTTGTCATTAATAGTATGAGCTCTCCGGGTCGATAGTACAATGGGCGTGCCTCAAGGCCTCAGTTCTCGGCCCCTTTCTGTTTCTTGTATATATTAATGACTTGCTTACATAGGGGATAACCATATATAGTATTATTTTGCTGATGACATCATTAATTTTCAAATTAAAACGACAATTATTAAAATATGACGAAGTAAATAATGCTATATCTAAATTAGTAAATTGGTTTAATGTTAATAACTTGCATTTAAATAGCAATAAAACGAAATGTATGAAGTTCATGACTCCAAATGTCAGACAATTAAATACTAATGTAATTTTAAATGGGGAAGAACTGAGTCTTGTCGATACCACCATTTTTCTTGGAATAACACTAGACGCGAAGCTTCAATGGAGCCCCCATATATCAAAGTTAGCAAGCAGACTTAGTTCTGCAGCATATGCTGTAAAAAAGATTAGAAATCTTACCAGTGTGGAAACAGCTAGACTTGTTTAATTTAGCTATTTCCATAGCATAATGTCGTATGGTATTTTGCCATGGGGACACGCACTGACACTGAAATTATATTTGTTTTACAGAGGGCCATAAGAGCAATCTATGATTTAAAACCCAAGAGTCGCTCAGACAAAATTTAAGAAAATTATATTAACTTTGGCCTCTCAAACATTTATGAAAATGTAATGTACGTACACAAAAATAAAAGTAGTTATATAAAAATAAGTGATGTTCATTCTGTAAATACTAGGAACAAACACAAGCTAGTAGTACCAGTTACTCGACTCACCGAGTCAGTAATTCATTCTTGGGCGATGTATGCTTACACAATCCCAGAAAATATACAAAATTCGACCTGCTCAAAATTCAAAAACTTTATTAAACATAGTTTGTATAAAAGGGTTATTATAATGTTAAGGAATTTATGGATGATAATAACCCTGTGAATGAGGTGTCTGCTGCCAGGCTGTTTCTAATTTGTTTTGTGTGGTTAATTGTAATATACATGATTGTAAGCTGTTATTTAAAAAGTCCTGCTGGGTTTCTTGCTGGTTCTTCCCAGGACAGAGGTTTTTTTCAGTCCAGTAATTAGACAAAGAGTGACTTTCAATAAGTATTATTTATAATTTATATTGAATAAAAAGTTTCTGTTTCTGTTTCTATTAATTATGATCAAGCAGATGGCAGCACCCAGCCATCTTTTCATTGAAATAAGAATGTTTTTTAATTTCAATAGCTCGCGAATCATTCTGTAGGGATCGGTATTCTGTTGCGAGGATTTGTTCTCTATCAGATCTGATAATGGTCACGATACTGAACATGTTGATGTCTCTGACTTCCCGGAACGTTGGCGCTTTACATCAGCGATATGTTATTTTACGCGGTTTTTATGGAACTTATTCAAAGTTGTGAAAACCCAAAAAAAAAGTTAAAATTAAACGATAAAATCCGTAAATTAGTTTATTCCACTTTATTGATGCGGCGATCGAACTCATTTGTTTCGCATACTGAAATTTACCGAATGCTAACCATTTGAGTTACCACGGCTGATAAATCGAGGATTTATCAGGTAAAGGAAACATCGAGGAAATCTGAAAATGTCTGAGAAATAAGAAAAAAAATATTTTCGAAGACATGTGAGTTCACAACACGCATTGGGGCAGAGGGTGACACTTTTGCCTTAAAACCCTCTCAGAAATGAGGGGAGGCCTGTGCCCATCAGTGGGACGTGTATAAGCTGTAACTTTTTAACTTTAAGTTTTATTCCATGTGTAGTATACATACATCATTATTGCAAAACTGCAAAATTATCAAATTTCAAAGTCTACTCGAACGTAAAAACAATATTAGCATCTATTTTATCGTGCCAACCAATATTAAATGGGACCAATGATATGAATCAAATATCACAAATAAACATTATACCGTACATTGATAAAATACCATAAAATCATCATAATTTTTTTAAAACTATATTAACTTTAATTATGTATGAATGTAAAGAATAAAATGTAAATAATAATTATAATTAATTTTGATTCCCGACAAATTAACTTTCTTATGGATACATCGAAGACACGCCCGATATAAAAATAGATGTTTCTAGACATAATATATTATTAATGCTGTAGTCCCTGTAGCATATTATATCTATGCCAAATATCAATCATCTACGTCCGATAGTCTTTGAGAATTCAAATAAAAAATTCTTTGACAAACAGACATATATACTGAGACACCGAGGTGACTCTAAAAGTGATCGAATTTTGCTAAATTTGACACGGAACGGCATTTAATGATCTTTCTAAATTAAAGCCCACGCGAGCAAAACCGCGGGTAGAAAGCTAGTATGTAATAAATGTATAGATTTTTATATACATGTAATAAATGGAAAAAAGGTTCTTGAGTTAGGAAGAAAGGTACTCAAGCGGCAGCCTAGTACCGGTAAGCGAAGTGTAGGGCGGTTCCCCACTAAATGGAGTGACGACCTGGTCACAGATGCAGGAAGTCGATAATGATGTATATAATAATAATTATCAATATATCAGTTAATTATGCATGTACAACCTGAAACCATACTTGAATTGAATGAGAGCGCAATAATTTTCATTCTTTTGTTTAATTTTCGTTTGACATTTAAATGCCGTGTATAACTCATCTGAGGTATATATAATATGTGTTTATATCTTTCTTAATTAACATTAAGCTGTAAGTAATGTTTATTATTATTTTAACATGTAGTTTGTATTGCTTATTAAAACCAATGTATCATCATAGTAAGAAGACGTTGTGGATGTTGTAAGACTGTGTCAATTTTTTTATACCTGAAGACGAATTACCACAATAACAGAGCCATGCTGGAGAGTACAATGGCTGCATTACGAATGGGTTAGCTCGACTAAGAAAGGACCACGCTTGCACAGAATACCAGCGTGAAATAGCAATTAAACGATGGTGGGTTGCGTATAGTAAGTGTAGAGAATCTGAGAACCTTTTTAGTGGTAACGGGACATTCCATCTTAGTATTTACAACGCATTTGCATTCTGATTCTTGTTCGACGGTAAATGGAGTTGTCCATGGGCTGCAACATCAACTTACCATAAGGTGAACTGTTAATCTATTAAAATAATACTAGTTTTTTTACCCGCGGCTTCACTCGTGTGAACTTCAATTTAGGAACACAATTAATACTGCTCCGCGCCAAAATCAGAGATCAAGATCACTGTAGTGTCACCTCGGTGTCTGTCTCTATGTCAGTTTATCACAGAGTTTTTTTGAAGAGAGGAGACTGTTGGACGTAGATGATTGTTGCATACATTCAATATGCTACAGAATACTTCAGTGATTTTTCAGGTCTGTATTAATATCATAGAAAACACCTATCACTTTTTATATCGGTATTATTAAATTTTGTCTTGAAGACACCTAGATTGTAATCGGAATGAAAGGCATACATTATTAAACTTAAAAATATTTTAGAAAAAATTAAGGGTTTTAGCACAGTAGCTACTTTTAATCGGAGGTAATTACAAACGAGAAGAAAATCACTGCTGACTTACTTTTGTCATCAGGTTGTGAATGCTTAATTTGATCTTCGGTTCTTCTTATACCCTTGACACAATTTGCTCTGCTCCAGACAGTATAATGTAGTTTTGAAAGCACTTGATTTATGTTGAGTGTTACGATGTAATAAGACATCAAACAGCTGATTTTGACCTTATAAACAGCTGATGTGACGTCACTTGTTTTGTACTCTAAACCTAATTAGATTAATGAAAAACGACACTTACAAATTTCTGATCGCCATCAAAGCGCCATCAATCCATAAACTACGTCTAATTTATATTCCATTAAAAACCAAAGCTGGCAAACAGCTTGAACGTTAAAGTAGTTTCAACTTTGCGAAACTTGAGAGGCTAGTATCTACGTAAATTACTTAACTTTATAGTTACCTCCATGAAAGAACTTTTAAACTACTTAAAAATTGCTCAAGAATCTTACGCGCATCCAGCATTATACACGAATTCTAAAATTTCATAAATTTTTTTAAATGAAATAAAAATAAAAGAAATAATTTCAGAAAACAATGAAACAGGTGGCCAATAATTTAAAAATCGTTTAGAGGATGGCTGTGTTGATGAATTACACAATTTTACTACATCGTCTTGGTCTACCGAATATTCCCCGTTGCAAACATAATTCGCTTGCTTTAAATTAAAAGAAAAAGTTTTTCAAGTTTTTTAAAAGTCAAATTCTGCCATCTCCTTGATAAATCAGTTAGACTTTGTAGAGAAGAACCGGCAAGAAACACCAGGAAAATTTTAATTAAAATAATTTTATTTTAAAATTCGTTACTATATCATTAATCATATTTTATATATCATATTTTCATAATAAGTTTTGCTAATAATATATCTAGCTAGTGTATATGTAGACGCAAGGCAGTATAGATTGAGCTATGTAACAAAGCAAATGTTTGAACTTAGTATACGAGCTATATACTCTCACAACAGAACTCTTGAAACAGACGTATGAATTAACGCCTGCTTCATATTTATTCGAGAGCAGAATTTTGTTAACTACCCAAGAAAATTAAATATAGTAAAATTTATTTTTCAGGATATGGAATGTTATTTCAAAACCATTGCCAAAAGCTTGCAGGTCTCTCAAGTAAAATGCAATATGACATAACACTGAAAAGTATTAAAAGTATTCTAAAGTAATTTAGTAAATTTTAATTTATGATATGATGAAGCAAAAATTTATTTTTTCTAAATTATAGGACTATAATAAAATGCTCAGATCAAGACTATAGATTATTCAATATTAAAAACCTTATTATTAAGATCTACTTCCTTGAATTACTTGTTGTTTAAAAACCATGAAGTAGTATATTTTTTCTACTCTAGCAACTTTGAAAGTAATATGCTATTTCCTTTGGATGTAGTTGCAAAGCCCAGGAAAGTTGAAATAAATGTGATTCTTGCCAATCCTATTCGGTTGTAGTAAAAGTTAGGCAAACTTAAAAAACATGGTTCTTTTAGATGCTACTGGATAGCTAACTAAACAACTTTGCTTACTTAGATAAAGGCAAACATAAAGAATAAAAAATAACTTTTTTTAAAAGTTTAAAGACAACTTCAAAGAACCAAAAAGCTCAAAATAATTTCACATTCTGATGTTGGTGTTTAAATAAAATTTAACCTTTTTAGTTTAAAATTATTTTAACCTAGTTTAACCTTTAGTTATTTGAAAAATATTGTATTTTTAGTTCTTTGAGAGCCGTGGTGGCTCAGCGTCTCAGCGTACGCCTAAACTTCATAGTACGCGAGCAACCTGGTTCGTCGCCCCTCCCAGGCCTTTTTACCCTTTTAAGTGGCTTAAAAAATTTACAATTTCAATGTCTAAAAGATATTACGAGGGTGATCCAAAAGTAATGATAATCGGTTACTTCAGGTCCGCATAAAATAAAAAAAATATTTTTTGGTTGCTTATATACTCACTACGTCAGCCTAAAAATCAAGGAATGATTTCCGGGAGATACATTCATTTGAATACGAATCAAAGAGATAACATCAACATGGAGAAAACGAAATTAGAGCTGTCATCAAGCAATTTGTTTGAAAAAAATGTCTTCAAAAGACATACACAGTGACTTAGTGGAAACATTGGGGACTCATCCTCCATATTCTACAGTATATGCTACAGTACGCTGGGCCAAGGAGTTTGAACTGGGCAGAACATCCACTGAAGATGAACATCGCGAAGGACGCCATCCGTCCCACGTGACCATCAGGCATGTAGCTGAGGTCACAGGAATCATATGGCAGCGTTCAAAGAATCCTTGCGAACGAGTTTCATATGAAAAAGGTATCTGCGCGTTGTACCAGAATGTTAACCTGACGAGCAAAAGAAAATCGAGTTGACATTTTGAGGTCAATCTCGAAAAGTTCCAAGCAGATTAAGAAAATTTTTGTTCCGTTTTGTGACTATGGACGAGACCTGGATCCACCCATTTGATCCTGAAACGAAACAACAATCGATGACTTGGAAGCGAGCCTCCTCACCGACGCCAAAGAAATTCAAAGTTTCAAGTTCGGCGGAAAGGTTATGGCATCTGTTTTTGGGACGCTCAAGGCATAATTATGGTGGAATATTTGGAAAGGAGCCACTATTACGGCCCTTACTACGCAGACCAAATAAGAAGATTACGGGAGGCCATTAAGGAAAAAGACGCGGCAAACTGCGAGCTGAGTGTACTTCACAAGACAACGCACCGGCTCACAAAGCCGCAGTTGCGATGGCTGCCATTCAAGAAACGGGATCTGAACTGCTCGAACACCTCCCTATTCGCCAGATCTAGCTCTTAGTGATTTCACCTCTTTCCTCGGCTCAAGGAACGCCTCCGAGGCAAGAAATTCGAAGACGATAGCGAAGTAATGGCCGCTGTTGAAGCGTTTTGGGAGGTCAAGGCAAAGAATTTTTTCAAAGGAATTCTGTTTAGGAAAAGATGGACTAAATGTATTGATTTGTTAGGAGACAATGTAGAAAATAAATTATTATTTTAACTTTAATTACCGTGTTTTATTTTCATTATCATTACTTTGGATCACCTCGTAGAACTAGCTCCATTGCTTTTGAATTGAAAGGAAACTGAGTTTTATAGATTTGGGAGATGCAGCCATTAAAAGGAAACTGAGCAAAATTGATTCTTCAGCCTATTTAAATATTTTGAAACGCAGCGTATAGGAAAGCATGAAAATAGCCTGTTTATTCCAAATGGAAATGGGATATTTTTAATTAAAGGAAACTGACATAATTATCCGTCAGGGATGCAGACTTTGAAAAGAAACTGAGCTAAATTGATTCGTCAGAGATGCAGTTTTCTGAATTGAAAGGAAACTGAGCCAAATAAAAGATCCGTCAGAAATGCAGCCTTTGAGTTGAAAGGAAACTGAGCTTAATAGGTCCGTCAGAGATGCAGCATTTGGAATTGAAAAGAAACTGAGAATAAATAGAAATTTTGAATTGAAAGGGAAGATCTGTGGGAATTCTGATTAATTGATTGTGGGAATTTTGGAAAAAAACCAACTGAACACTATTTTCAAGACGCTACTGTACACAATGTTATATGTTTTTCCATTCGGGAAAGAATGTGAGATTCGCATTTGACACACGCGAACATTCTACATACAGCTGACCACAGTGCACGGTTTTTCTAAGTTGACCCCGCCACCTGTAACGTTTGCCTTGCGCTTTAATAATTGTCATTGCAAAACTGAGCTTAATAGGAACTGCAACCTTTTGAATTGAAAAGGAAGATCTGTGGGAATTATAGGGATCCGTATAATAACATTTTCACCTTTCCTACGCCTGTCAAAATTGTAGCATCGATTATGTTCCGTCCAAGATGTGTCACACGCAGCCTTGTCCCGTTATATAACCGAGGAGCATCTAAATTTCGCATTAGCATGACTGGGACGCCTAATTTTAATTGAAGCTATGTGAGGGCGGCACACCTGACAACTCTAGAGAATTTAGAAACCTACGGGATGAAGTGCTCTGTTCTGTGTCCATAACTGTGTCTACTGACAAATACTCTTATTTCTCCCGTACGCTTAATATATCTGAATTTATTTTGTTAACGTCTCATTTTTGGTGCAAGAATCGCCCTTTCACATAACCATTTGTCTTCATGCATGTTGTTCGTTAAATCTGAATAAACGCTCGCAATTAATTCGGAATGACTCTGTACTAAATTACAACAATCTCTCGTCAATTTAACGCAGCCCTCAGCATCCGTTTCCAACCGCCCATCGCCAATTTTTAATAGTGTCAGCATAGTTTTCAGCATTGATATCATTATACAAATGCACCTCATATTCGTAGTTAAACTGAATTTTGTCACCTTGTTCCATAAAATAGACGACTTGAGGCATGCTTTAATTTCATCTGCAGGTGTGCCCTTGAAATGACAGGTAAAGTTTGGCGAAAGTCACCAGCCAGTAAAACCACCATTCGTCCCATTACATCGGTATTGCTGCAAATCCTGGAGCGTTCGATTTAGTGCTTCCACAGCTTTTATGCGACATTGTACTTTCGTCCCACACTAAAATTTGCATTGTCGTAGCATTATACCGTGCACTATTTTTGCTAAAGTTGCAGATCGGCGATTCTTCCTGGCTAGATTTAGAGGAGATTTAAACAGAATGTGCAGTGCAGCCCCGCTTAGCAGCGTGGCGGCTATACCGGAGGAATCTACGGCCAACGCAATGTTTTTATCTTCCGTACTTGCGCTAATAACAAATTTAACAAAATGTCTTCCCAATTCCTCCGGGGCATCTAAAAGAAAAGCGCACCATTTCCAGATTCAATTTGTCCTAATACTGCCAAAACCTCGTTTTTGTTCAGGAAGCGGGCACAAATTCGGCTACTTGCTGCTGCAAAGCTGGTATATCGTAGTTTGTTTCACGTATAATTTCATCACTTAGTTCATTTTCGGTTGTTCGCTGAGGCTTATCATTCCAAAGTTTAATTTTTGCCTACCATTGCCATTACTTTATCTTCAAGTTTTCAAGTGCTTCATTATAAATGTGTTCATTGTATGTCATGTTCATGTCTACTGTAACCTTCGCAAAATATCTTCCGCCATGTACTTTATATTTGTCCCACAATTTATGTGCATTAGATAGCCCGCAAGGTGATATGAGAGCTAAAGATCCCTAATTTTGGCTGGTGACTGGCACTGCGCAGCCTCCGTGGTTTCATCCCAGTGATTATCGTTTTAAAAGATGGAGAGCTCACATGCTTCTTCTATAAGTTGCGCATTCCTGACCGTTGACAGTTTTTAAGGTCTTTATATCCTGTAGGACCCCGAAATGGTGCAGCAGCAGCAATCGTAAACAGAAACATTCAAAATTAGTTACATGGACGGTATACACACGACCATGGCATCTGATGACTTTACACCGGGCCAATTTGCAACAGGCGCGCCTTGAATACGGCGTTTCACTCCTTCCTAGATGTGTTCCAAGTATAATAGCGGGGACTTCAGAATATAACAACGTTTTGCAAAGGGTCGGTTTGACAAAGTTGAAAGAAGGCTGTTAGTGTAGTTTTGGCGGTGATGCAATTCTTCTTGCAAATTTCGGTGAAATATATCTCCTTTCTAAGTGCACAGCAAGGTGAGTAACTGTTGTGCCTTTCGTGTAAAGGGAAGGCCACGCTGCCTCATTGCTGACATAACGCCCTGCTTGAAAGGTCTGTACTTCATTAACGGATTTGCCTCACCTTACTTCCTGAGATTAAATATTGCTTGGTCGCTTCCTTTATTTATGTATTTACAGATATACTTGATTGCGCGGACAGAGCTACATGCTTCACATTACCGTAGCATTAAACATTTTACATAGAATGCAAGGAATACGGGACAATCCAGCTGTTATCTATTGGTTTCGAACGCCCAGAGCAAGATTTGATTGTAACTTTCCTGCCACCATCTTCGAGCTCTGTTATGTCTGTATAAAGGGTAGCCATTGTCATTGTGCACTGCTTTTTAATAGCTGTTTAGGAATTTTGTACATTTTCTTTTATACATGGCGATATTAAATTGTGCTCCACATGGACCGTGAATCATATTTCTGACTGTTATACGGAGACGGCTGATTGCTTTTTAAAAAAACAATTATTTAAAACACTGATATTTAATTAAAGGATAAATGGATTATATATTACAAACTGATTAGAATTTAACTTAGGTCCGTAGACAACTGAGCAGGTTCGAAGATGGAAGCACTCTGGCCAAACTGCTCCACTGCTATACTCACTGAACCTTAAGGCTTAGTTAGCGTTATTAAGGGGCAGTGCAGCACTAAGGCTAACAAATACAGGGTATAACATCTCCCCCCTTAAGAAGAGATTTTAGGGATGATATCGTAAAATCTCTAGATACTAATTAATTAATAATAACTTTAAACTTGGGTTCTAAGCGGTGCAACATTATCAGATTCGGAATCACTATTTTGTTCAATCACAGGTTGTATAATTTTTAAATGAGGTTGAGGTGAAGTTTTTATGAATTTCACTTTAGGAGTGCTACTAGTATTATTTTTTGTAACGCGGATGTTACGGGATCGACGGAAAAGCTTAAAACCCAAATATACAAAATACGACAGAATTAGGGTAGAAATAATAATAGTAATGATAGAATAATGTGTCCCATATTTAATAATGTGAGGTTTATTTCCTATTGTATTTAGGTTACTTAATAAAGAATCAATAATTATTTTATTTTTAGAATTAAATTCATCTAAATCTACATTTTGTAACTAATAGGAGACACATTTTCACAACATGGTTGAACTTATTAATATTACAGCAAGTGTCATTGATGAGGTTATAATCAGGCATATAATTTATGGGTGATGTAATATTTAGAACATTATACATAGGTAACAATGTAGTGCTTTTACAAAATCCAATACAATCATCTGAATTGTAATTATGCCTGTGCCCAGAATATTTGCTTCAAATAATTGAGACTTAATACAATCTATAGAAATTTTATTTGGGTCGGATTGAATATAAATCCATCTATTATTTATTAATGGTTTCAGATATCCAATTTTCCAAAATAAATTTAGTTTCGCACTGTAACGGGATTTCACTGATCACTTTAGACATAAGTTCACTTTCACAGGATGGTTTAGCGTCCACCGAATACACGTTGCTTACGTCACAGATGAATGTTCCTGGTTGCACAATTGTACACTTCCTAAGTCGTCAATATTGCAGTAATGTGTTTTGTCTTTGGTCATTGCAACGTATTTATTATTAGGTATAATTAAACTAAATGAATTTGGTTCCTTTGGATTATATGTGGTAGAGCTATACTATGAAACAACATATAATTTTCCACATCTACCAGTGGCACTTGCAACAAAAATATGATTTTATTATTTATATAATAGCAAATAATCTTACAAAGTCTTAAAATTAAATGTATATTCTTAATATCTAAAGAAACAGGCAATACTAAATTATTAGGTAGAATATAGTTATCGGCAAGTTCTTGGTATAACTGTTGTGGCGTTATAACGGCTGGATGTAAAATATCCTTACTGCTAAATAAAATAGCGTTTATGATATCTTCTAATTGAAAAGATAATGTGAATTGAAGTTTCTAAACTGTCAAAATTTCATAATATTAGCAGATATTTGTAGACCATTAGTTAATTCAGAAATATTTTTAATTTTAATAGAGAGATTGTCGATAGCTGTAGTTAGCTTTGCTTCGTTGTTTTTTATTTTATTTAGTGTATCGTTATAATACGTTATTACAGAGGTAGTAACCAAAATGTTTTCTTTCATTAAAGAAGCCAATTGTTTTTCATCATTTTGTACAGATTCTATTGCTTCTTCATACTTTAGAGCGTCGTCTTCATCTAGAGTACCAAAAATATGTTTTAACATTGTACCAATACCTCCAAACCATGCGCTGCGCTTGGCTCTGTTATCTAATAAGTGTGAGATGGATTCAAAGTCCTTGTTCAAGTCCTGGTTACGTACCGCTAATGGTTGAAGCATATTGTGACATTCGGCAATAATCTCTAGAGTCCTAGTTTGGTCACATAAAAATTTAATTGTATCTAACGCTTCCTATATTTTTATATGGAGGCTAAAGTGAAATGTCTATTGGAATTAACGTTTTCAGTTGGGCGTGATTAATTTTTAATGTACCTAAATAATCAAAGTAGATGCCTGCACTCGAAGTTATTTGTTGAATATAATCTTGATGCGATTGACCTCGAGTTGGAGTTCTGTAAATAATTACTATAGTTAATACTAAACAAAGGTAAGTATTAATTAACCTAATTTTCTTTTATAACTATTTTTTTTTTAGATGGCGAGACTACGCTTATAGGTAAGTATAATTAACTTTCAGGCACTAGCTATTTACTAAGTTTGTTTATTTTACAGGTTATTTCCGACTTCTGATGCAGGTTTCACCTGATCGAAGTGATGCGTGACATGGCGTCGATTGATTAGTAGGGTAAGTGTATTATTACTATGTACCTTAACCATTTTATAGGGACCTTTCCAGAGAGGGGAGAGTGCTTTCCGCAATCTCAAATGGTTCTTTATATAGACATACTCACCGACTTTATATTTGACTGGTCGAGTATGGGTGTCATAGTATGACTTCGAGGATTCCTTTGACTTTCTTATGAAGTCTAAAGCTTCTCTCTGGAGTATTTCAGGCGGTTTTGCAACATGCGGACATAATCGTATGTAGCCCTGGAGATTCATTATAAATGGAATTAGGAATAATGGTTTATTCCCAAACATAAGTTCGTGAGGTGTGTAATGTAGTCGAGTGAACGGATGTGTTATAGGCAAGCATGGCTGTGTACACATAACGAGGCCAATTGACTGTTCTTCATTAATGTAAGATTTTAAGTATTCTTTTAGGGTTGAATGACCGCTCTAAGGAGCCTTGGGTTTGAGGATGGTATGGTGAAGACCATAAGTTTTTAATTTTGAGGAATTCACAGGTTTTTCTAAATAGGTCTGAAGTAAAATTAGTCCCTGATCGGTAAGGATCATCTTAGGAATGCCAAAGATTGATATATAATGCAGTAAGCACTCACTAGTTTCTTCAGCAGTGGTACTTGATGGGATATGCACAGGAGAACTTGGTAAGGTCATCTTGTATTGTGAGAATAAAACGTAATTTCGCTGGTCCGGCTTCGAAGTGGGCCGACGATATCAAGGATATTCTTTATGGCTCTGTAGATGTGCTGGTGATCTGCATTACACGGTTGATTTTCCTAAGTGCTTTATTTTCCTGACATGCTTTACATTGCTTTACATATGATTCTATATCGCTTCGCATACCTTTCCAGTAATACGATTGTTTTATCCTGTTGTACATTCTGACAGAGCCTAAATGACCGGCTATCGGGATATCATGGTTTTCGAAAAGGATTTTCTTAATTTCAGTCGGAGCTGGATATATAATATTGTTATGGTATATATGAATTTTAATTGAGTATCATGAAAGAGATAACATAGAATATTATATATTTTAATGAATGAATGTTTTCGAAGGGATTTTCATATCTGATATACCGATTTCTTTAATTTGTCTGGAAGTTATCAATTCATTTTGATTGTTTTAACGTTTGAAAGATTTCTGGATAGGAGGCCTCATCAAAATGATGTACCTTGTGAACAATAAATAATAGCATTTATTATTTGTTTCTATCTTTTAAAGGAGAAGAGTTTCTCGGACTCCTGTATGTCGGTGATAATTTCAGGGTCGGTTAATATTTCGAATGTACGGGTTAGATTCATCTAAATCGATAGATGTTGGGACCAGGATTACTTTCGCGGCACATTTCATAAGAGTTTCGTTATGCTCTTCTACTTCTGTGTTAAAAGTTTTATCTTTGCATAACATAGATTTAAGGAAGGTTGGGTAATCATCGACAGGTACGTCTGGGGATGAACTCGTGGATGGAAATGGGACATTATCGGTTTCAGGTGGTGCTATCTGTTCAGGTTCCGGTTGAGGTGTTAATAGGTTCGTTTTCGATTTCCCTTAGGTGTCTGGAATATTAGAAGGTAAATCAACGTAGGGTAATGGGAAGTATCTTCAGCTAAATCCAGTGTAGAGAGAGATTGCTCGTCTGGATTAAAGGAAGGTGGAGAAATTAGTAAGTCCATGAGATCTTTGTCTAGATTTCGACCCGTCCACTATAGGAGGATTGGACGTTGGTGGGTCTGCAGGTTGGACAGGGTTCACAGGAAACCGTGATAGCGCGTCAGCGTTTGTGTTGGTTTTGCCCTTTTATAATGTATATCATACCAAATTCTTCCAATTTAAGTCGCCATCGAACAAGGCGGGAACCAGGGTCTTGCAATTAAAAGCCACTGGAGAGGTGGTCCGTCATTATTGTGAATCGGTTGCCATATAGATAGGGACGAAATGTTTTGGTGCCGAATACTATCGCAAGGCACTTTTTCGGTTACGCTGTATTCTCTGCTTTATTAGTGTGCGAGGCAAAAGCAATAGGTCGATCTTGTCCTACTGGACCTTGGGAGAGAATAGAGATGGCATAGTTTGATGCATCGCATGTCAAGAGGAAAGGTTTAGTAAAGTCCGGATATGCAAGGACTGAGCTGTAACGAGTTTACCTTTCAAGGTCTCGAAAGAAAGCTGTTGTTCATTCTTCCATTCAAAAGGGACATCCTTTTTAAAGGGACGAAGTGGTTTTGCATAGAAAATCAGGATAAAACGTCTGTAGTAAGATACTAAGCCTAGGAAGGATTTAATGTCTTTGGATGATTTTGAACTGGAAATTCGGTGACAGCCCTCACCTTTCGGGATTGGGTTTGACACCATGTTCACCGATTATATGGCCTAAATAAATTACTTCTTTACGAAGGAATTCGCATTTTCAGGTTGTAACTTGAGAGATTATTTCTGAGTCTGTTAAATACAGCATTGAGATTATCTATATGAGAAGTAAGATCGAAAGAGTAAATAACGATGTCGTCTAAATAAACGAAACATCGTGAACCTTGAAGTCCTGATAGGCATGCATTCATGAGCTTCTGGAAGGTGGACGGAGCATTTTTCGCCAAAAGGCATCCTATTGAATTGGAAATGCCCTGAGGTACAGAGAACGCTGTTTTAGGTGCATCTTCAGGTTTGATTAACAATTGGTGAAACCCGAAGCTAAGTCTAAGGTTGAGAAATATTTGCTGTTACCCAGCTGGTCTAGGATTTCAGAAATTTGTGGAATAGGATGTTTCGCCGATAGTAATATCGTTAAGTTTGCGATAGTCAATTACTATTCGCCATTTACGTTGTCCCTGGAATCTAATTTTAGGCACAATCCAAATTGGTGAGCTCCAAGGTGAGGATGAGGGTTCTATTATTCCCTGGTCGAGCATCTTATTGATTTGGGTCTCGACATTCTGGGAACCTATACGTTTTAGTATGGATGGGCGTCTCGCTGGTCGT
The DNA here is from genome assembly GCA_029286625.1 of Parnassius orleans. Taxonomy (NCBI): domain Eukaryota; kingdom Metazoa; phylum Arthropoda; class Insecta; order Lepidoptera; family Papilionidae; genus Parnassius; species Parnassius orleans. Next base: position 22,540 of record JAGSMP010001928.1, read on the forward strand.
TTTAATTTGATGGTTAAGGGCGGATGTATAAGTTAATTGATCATCGGGCAGATGAAAATGTCGGAATACTGGGAACAAAGTTCGATGGGGCGTTGGACTCTTCTTGGTTTAGATGTTCTATTCTTAATGAGTTTATTACATCGTTTGTTCTTTTAGTCGTGTTAAAGATGTTCGTGTTCACCTGAACTGCGTCAGAATGTAAAGGTGTAATTTTAAGATTTAAATTTGGATTAAGGTTTACAGGAAACTCTGAAGTATTGGCTATAGTTAAATTAACGCGTTTATTTTCTTTTTGATTTTACGATACAATGGGTAAATTATCTGATATGTGTTGATCAGTAAGGCCTCTTTAAGATTGGTATCGCAAACCGAACATTCAATGACAGTTTCGGTGCGTGGTGGAATGATATAGAATGGATCAACGAAATGTAATTTTATTTCTAATTTACCGATCTTGAGGGTATCGTTTGTGTAGTCAATTTTACAGCCAAACGCGGGGAAGTCGGAGCCTATGATGCCGTCATATGGCAGATTGACATCTAATGACATGGAATTTATATGACGCGGATGTGGTTTTATTTAATTTTAATTTCAACGAAAATGGCCTCAGTAGTTGTAGATTCCTCGCCCGGATCTATGCCCTTAAGTTTGATAGGTTCTTTTATGAGTTTGATATTTTCTGGATACTAGACTGTTTTAATAAACATATGGCAGACCCTGAATCAACAAGCAAAGACAGTGGGATATCCGTGACGGATGAATCGAGAAGGACATGTGGTAACAACCTTTTAGTGGTATCTAGATTTATTTCGTAAATTTCGATTTTGCTTGTTGGAGAGGGAACTTTCAAGTTATGGGTCTTGGATGACTGGACACTTGTTTGGGGCTGGTTACCCTTGTGGTCCTTGGATTGTTGGACACTTGTTTGGGGCTGGTTACCCGTGTGGTCCATGGATTTTCGGACACTTGTTTGGGGCTGGTTACCCTTGTGGTCCTTGGATTTTTGGACTCTTATTTGGGGCTGGTTGCCCGTGTGGTCCATGGATTTTGACACTTGTTTGGGGCTGGTTACCCGTGGTCCTTGATTTTGGACTCTTATTTGGGCTGGTTACCCGTGTGGTCCATGGATTTCGGACACTTATTTGGGCTGGTTACCCGTGTGGTCCTTGGATTTTGGACATTTGTTTGGGGCTGGTTACCGTGTGGTCCTTGATTTTGATTACTTGTTTGGGGCTGGTTACCCGTGTGGTCCTTGGATATGAGGGAGGAATGGTTGGTGTCGGCTTTAGGATCTAGTCTGGGCGACACCGTATGAGACTTTGATCGTTTAAAGTTTGATTGTCGCTGTGTAAAGGATGGAATTCTTCTTGGACTTCTCATCATGGTTGTTTCTATGAAGTTAACCCGTGGTTGTGGCCTATATTGGAATTGAGAGGTTGGTGGAATATTTTGGTTCTTGAATCGATTGTTGGAATACTCGTTTTTACAGGCCATAATGTCGTGTCCTGCCGTCTTACAATATCGACAAAAAGCGTTAGTGAGCTCTGTTGGTTAGGATTTGTATTGTGAAAATTTTTGATAAGTAGACGGCTTAGTATTAAAATTTTTACGAAGTTTTGCCTAGGTTTGTGTTCATGTTTTGTTTCTGGCTGGTCGTTTGTATAGGCTTTGTTGAATACGTTCCTCCGAGATGGCTAAGTTTATGGCTTCATTAAGGGTCTTTGGAGACCTACACCTAACAATGTTCGAAATGCGGGGGTAACCCCATAAGGAAATGATGGAGGCAAGGTCTCCATGGCCGCAACCGACCTGGTAACTTTTGCCTTTGTATTACATAGGGATATTTCTGTTAATAGTTGTGAAAGACAGGTTTCCATGGAGTGCGAATTGGCTGACATTATCATGTGGGCCTTGTTTGCTCTCTTGTAATTGGTAAGGATATGAGCATAATGTTTACGTTCACTAAATTGTGTTTTAAGAAACTTGAGCTGTTCCCAGTCTTTAAATTTTTATGGAGCAAGGATTTCCTTTACCGTGGAGTTGACTAATGATGTACTTAAATAAAATTTGTTTTGAGATTCTGTGGCTAATTCATAGCATTATTACAATTAATAATAAAAGAATTTACGGTCTCCCTACTACCATCATACGGTTTAACGAATTTGAACAAAGTGTTTAAATCCATCTCGGTCATTGCAGTAGTTGCAATGCTGGCCTTAGTAACCTTGGAGTGGCTGGGTGGATTCAAGGTCACTAACACCCGGCTCTGTGAATCTGAAGGTTAAACTAGCCTCCTCCTTTCACCACTTTTGGCATAATAAAAATATATCAATCAATACAAGAACACACAATAATATAAAATAATTACAATAAGGAACACGCAATAATATAAAATAATCACAAATGGTAAAAATATTAATAAACTCTAAAACATTTAAATTCAATTGAACAAAGAAACATAAAAGGTTGAGAAGCTTTGGTTTATAAAGTCTAGACAAAACAATGACCAACGACTCACAGTACTAGTAATGCGTGGGCGACGGCTGCAAACACGATAAGGAACATTCCGATTGATAAGCGCGTCTTCGGTAGCGCACTGAACGGGACACGATGAATTTAAAGTTATAGAAATCTTCGACGATATTTCTTTTAAGACGATGGATGCTTTTCAGGTTAATTCTTCTAGGTGATTTTCTTCTGTATGTATGTAGATGGAAGGAGATGATTGCGGTTCAGGATGCAATCGCGGGTCTTCCTTGGTAGTATGTGAATTCCTTTCCAGGAATGAATCGGGTCTCCTGTAATGGAATGGACGTCCAGGCCGTAGCGATGAGTATAGCACTTGCACTATATTTGGGTTCACTAGGACACGCCAGGACGACACAGAATAAGATTTAGTTTTGAAAGATTTTAGGATACGGAGCGAGTCTGCTGAGCGGTTCCACTTCACTTGACACTGGGATTTCCATCCCACCGCTGCCACCAAAATGTTATACGGAGACGGCTGATTGCTTTAAAAAAACAATTATTTAAAACACTGATATTTAATTAAAGGATAAATGGATTATATATTACAAACTGATTAGAATTTAACTTAGGTCCGTAGACAACCGAGCAGGTCTGAAGATGGAAAGACCTCTGGCCAAACTGCTCCACTGCTATACTCACTGAACCCAAGGCTTAGTTACGTTATTAGGCAGTGCACTAAGGCTAACAAATACAGGGTATAACAGGACGATAGTATCATACAATTTATCTTGCTCTAGGATCCGGAATCTCTGCGCTTATTATGTCGTCATTTGGCTTGGCAAACTCTCTTTAAGCCATATTAGAATGGGCATGTGGTAATCTCTTTTTGCTATTGAATTGAATACATGAAGCACTGCACCTCTCCGAAAATTTTCCTTTGTTAATTACATACATTAATTTTGTACTTTTAATCTAAATACTCTAGCAACTAAATCGTGTCTGTCAGTACTTTTTGGCCCGGCATTAGCTCCTCGGTTATTTCTTTCCATGGGATTGCAAGTAAAAGTAACAAAAATCAGGTCTTCCGTAAGTTCGTACATAGGCGAATGCGTCTTGTGTGTACCTGTATAGTGGGGACTGTTAACGAATGATGGGGCAGAATTACCATTTTACCTAAATCTCTGGGGTTTATATTGGCGTCGCTAGAAACTGCATCTTGTAAATGTATATAATTCCTCAACATGCAGCTTTTTGATTTAAGATATATAACGGAGACGTCTACTTTCACCTTCACATACATGTCTACCAAAAATTGATGAAATAATTGTCTACACCGGCTAAGAGGTTAAAATCATTTTCTCGCAACATCATATGATACGCATAAAAATCCATACATGATACTTTTTGTTCGGAGTAGGCTCCTTGTGACCAGGTTAATGAGTGGAATTTGAAAATGATAACCCTCTTGTCCTTTGCAGTAATAAATCAACAATGGGCAGCGTCATACAAATGTGTATTGCTACCCGTTGCAACGTATCATCACGTGCCTGCAAGACAATGTCTCGTGAAGAAAATTGATCACCACTAATTACGGCTGCTATTTCGTTTATCAAAGGTGCATTGTAGCGCCTTTCATGCCTCGAGGGGTCCGATCTGCGTGAATGACTACTTTTAATCCTCTTAAGGTAGGTTTTCTAAAGCAGTTTTAAATGTTTTGACTAAAATGTTACGTTCATGCAAGAATCTTTGAATTTGAACACTGTGTCTCTCTCAACTCCCTGAATAAATTGCAGCGATTGTCTACCTCAATTTCTTCGTCACCCATAAAATATACTTGTAAAAATTTATGCTGTTCGTTTTCAGCTGGAAAAAGTGAACCTATTCTATGATAAATTTGCCCTTGCACTGTAAATGTAGGAAAAACCTGCATTATTATTTCCCGGTCAACTCCAAAGGACGTCATTTGAAAGCATGAGTTATATTTCCGGATCCTGTTTAAAAAGCGCCGTGACTTATTAGCACATCATATAAAAGAGAGTTTTCAAAGGTTCTTCTGGTTCCAAGTAACGGAAGACACACTTTGCCATTGAACAGCACATGCTTGCGGTCTCATCTTTCCATTTTAAAGCGCTGCAAAATCGACACGCCTTGTCCATCAGTCCGATAACAACTAACCTGTGATTTTTATAATCAATCAACGGATCATAATTGAATGCTGCATCATTAAAACCGACCAATTGTTTCTTTGAAAATTTTGTCGACGTTCAGCTTGAGCGCATTTGCATCTCTTCGCACCTGTGTCTGTTCTGTGTTTCAGATGCCTTATAGTAGATTGACGTTCAGCTTCTCAATGAGTCTGTGTTGAGTTTCATCAGGTGTTTCCGCGGCTCTAAGGCGGCCTGACGTTCCATTTGTTCGAATAGCCTTTGCTGACTTTGAGCAGGTGTCTCAGTAGCTCTTAAAGTGATTGACGCCTGCTCCGTTCAAGACGCCTGGACTTTGATCAGGTGTTTCAGTAGCTCAAGCAGCTTGACGCCTGCCTGTTCAAGACGCCTTCGCTGACTTTGAGAAGGTGTTTCAGAAGCTCTAAAAGCAGCTCTGACGCTCTGTCTGTTCAAGACGCCTTGCTGACGTTGAGAAGGTGTCTCAGATGCTCTAAAGCAGCCTGACGCTCTGCTTGTTCTCGCCTTCTCAGTTCAGCATCTCTAAAGATTCTAGCGATCGAGCTAATCTTTTCGTTTGTCTTTGAGAAGATACTCTTGAAAAGGCTGGACTTACGTTTGCGAGGCATTATGAAGCAAGAAGAAACCTTTTTTAAAAACGTTAAAATACCTAAAAGGAATTAAATTTCCTTTAAATATTTTTTAAAGCAAATCCAAAATATCTAAAAGGAATAAATATCTTTTAAATATTTTTAAAAATCAAAACAACAAAACCAATTCAAGACACAACACGAATCTGAAAACGATAGCCAAAAAAATCGAATCAACTTAAACCAAATCACAAAACAAATCGCAGAAAACCGAAATCGAAAGCAGTAGTCAATATAATTTTAATATAAATATAACCAACGAAAAAGAAGTAAGTGTTTAGGTACCGTATACACTATCTATAATAATAATATTCCTTTGAAATATTGTTAAACAACCTAAAACAACGAAAACCAATTCACGATTCTAAATAAACAAAATCCAAAATCAAAGCCAAGTATAAATGTATAAAGGAATACCAACCAAATCAACAAAACCGATCCAAGAAAATACACAAATCCGAAAATGAAAGCCAATATAAATCCATTCAACCTTAACAAAATCACAAAGCAAATAACAAACAACCGAAATCAAAACAGGTAGTCGATAAGCTACGAAATAGAAACAATTTAAGCGTATAGGTACCGTATGCACTATAAGTTGACGCGCGGCTCAACGGCGGTTAAGTACATTTCAGGAAACATTTCGTTACCGCGTTTTAAAACCTAGTAACGACATCTAGCGGAATATATTTAAACTATGTATACGTTGGTTAATAAGAACTCTCAAAAATATTTTCTTATAATTTTGCACAATTTTTCTTATTGTAATACCGATTCATTCATAACCACATATAAGAACTGTATTCATTTCCGTTCAATAAATATTACTAAGGCTTATTAATAAGGCACTAAGAACTGTTTCTACCATTATTAAGTAATAGTTAAGGGTGAAAGGCGTGACAGGTGGTGATAGTATTTCTATCCATACTTATAATCACGCCTGTAACCCTTGCGGGTAAGGTAGAGTATCAACGGATTACTTAATATCGTCTGCGGTTATCGCCTATTCTGTGAATTACGATGCACCAAAACGTTTGAAGAAAATCAGCTGGTGAATATTATGTTTTTATCGCTCTCTTACCGGTCCTGCGTGGAAAATACAGATCCATACATTTTTTATCTTAATTTTGGTAAAAAACATAATAATCCAGATATTCTGACCTTCTGTGTTCGTCCATTGTACCGTCGTCCGTCTTGTAGAATCACGGTGGCGCCACCTAGCTGAATTTAATTTTGCAACATATTCGATTTTCCACGAATGATATGTTTTTCTCTGAAGAAAAGTAGCCTATGTCACTATCAGCCACCGAACTATCCCATACAAATAATCATGCCATGCCGACGCTCTGTTGCGACGTGAAAGAAGGACAAACAAACAAACAAACAAACACACTTTCGCATTTATAATATTAGTATGGATTTTCCCCAAATATGATAAATATATATATAACCTTTTTAAATAAAATCATCTAAATCAGTTCTAGTGACGAAGATATCGCGTTACATTCATTCAAAAATTAATAAAGTTAGATTCTAAAAAGAAACGTTAATATATTTTAATATCACAAGAAAACAATTTGTATCACATTTAATGCTTTTTAATGTCCTCAGACCGAATTTGGTTTCAGTGCAAGTCAACGGAGACTAGCCATATGTGAGACAGTTTTATAGTGCAAGTGTGTGTAATATTAATCAATAATTAAAATAAATGTATTAGGTCCTTACGTTGAAATTAGCGTTTTGTCGTACTGACCATTTTGATCTGAAATATCTCCCTTTGGTTTAGAATTCAAATTCAAATTATAAATTCATTTAGCTGGTACATTTGAGTTTTGAAAATAGTCATTAACATTTTTTTTTTCATTATTTTATTCTTTGGCGTGTGTTACCATTGGAAAACTTGTGAAATATCGGTATATTTAGGAGTACGAGTTCTACTGTGGCACCAGTGCTGCAGAAACAGCTCGAAGGATTAATGATGTGCAACACTGGTGTCGCCAAAACCAGTACGTTTTGGTTTGAACGTTTTCGTTCTGGAAATTTCACCTTCAGAACCAACCGTGGACGGCCGGAGACCAAAGTCGAAGTAAAGAGAACTAAAGGCTATTGTGGAAGCGGATCCATCACAAAAACACTTCAGAGGATAGCTGCATGCTTCAGATAATAGATAAAACTGTACTAATCCACTTGAAGCAAATCAGGAAAGTAAAAACTTGAACGATGGGTACCTCATGAATTGAGTGAATCGAACTTGCAAACACAATAATGAAGGATTTTAAATCGAATCATTACTTTTGACGAACATGGCTGAACGCCATGATGGCTGAACCCTGGAGACTCAGCCAATCCTGCCTTAAACGAAAATTGATTGAAAAGTTACTTGTGAGGTGTTTGGTGGACTAGCGCCGGTGCCGTTCACAGTCTTCTAAAATCTGTCCAAACGATTACGGCAGATATCTATTGTCAGCAACTGCAAACCATGAAGGAAAACTAGCTGCTAAACAACCGAGATTGGTCAATCGCTCTGGCCACTGCTTCACGACAACGCAAGACCACACTGCACAACAAACAACCACTAAGTTAGATGAGCTACAATTGGAATGTCTGCGACATCCACCGTACTCTGGACCTTGCTCCAACAGATTACCATTTTTCGGGAATTTGGACAACTTCACAAGGAAAAAAAATTCAACTCCGATGCGGCAGTCCAAACCGCCTTCAAAAGTGTTTTCGAGTCTCGCCCCCATGTTTTTAGTAAAGGGATCAATGAACTACCTATGAGATAGCAAAAGTGCATAGATAACAACGGTGCATACTTTGATTAATTAAATATATCTTACAAAAAAAAATTACTTTATATTCCTCACGTACAAAACGCCAATTTCATATGTAAGGACCTAATATATTTATTTATATCTAAAAATATAAACTGTCTCTAGTTATCAGCGTATTTGGAAATTAATAAAGGTATTAATAAATTAATAACAAATAATTGTATCAATACATTCATACAAAGCATCGTTTGTAAAACGAGGGGAGGCAGAGTACAAAGCGCATCAAGCTACTCAAACCGCAGTCAAAATATATGGGATTGAAAATTGTAGAAAGAAGAAATAGGTGGCCAAACCATCGCCTACAATCACAAACTCCCATTAGTCACCGTTTACGACATAGGCAAGGCAGTAGCAGATTTGTCACATTCTTTAATTATTTATTTATAATATGAAAACTATACCAAATTGCAATTATCAAGAGTAAATATAGTCAAAGATACATTAGATACATTATGTAATAATCTAACAACAAAACAAAACAATGCGTTTATTTCGGTAAAATATTATTGAATCGTAAATTTCATTTTTAGTTCTATTAATTATTTGCAGTTCAAAGCAGTGCAGTAAAAAGTCAAGTAAGATTCGTTTTAATTTTTAATTACTTTGTAAAAACTAAAGTTACATTGTGGTCGTTTATATCAAACCGTTTGGTCAATGTACGTCGATTAAGCAGCGATCCATGTCTCATATATTTCTGGTTTCATACTGAAAACTAATTTTAGTCACAAAAAACCATAGCCTCTGTCACCTGGGAATGAGGTAACTTTGCATCGGCGAAAGAATGTTCAAACCGGATTTGAAGGTTCAGAATGTATATCCTACAAACAAACTTACATTTAAACAATTTGACCTTTTTAATTTGATCTGAATTAATTTTATTAATCATATTATTCACTTTTTGTACATAATCCAACAAACAGCCGTCCCGATTTAGATATTCATCGCTTGTAATCGATACACTGAAATAGAACTAGATTCAACCATTCTCCCATGTAGTGAAAGACTATCTTAAACATCGGTTTTTAGTGTCATGACTCAATGACCTAATACTGGCAGGGTATGATCAGCTGCGTTGTCTACACCTCAAAATTTCAAAGTATATTATTTGAAAATCCGTTGCAATCATCAAGTTTTTAATATGTCTAATGATCACTTATAATTTTAGTAACTTAATTAAATACGTAAATGTGAATAGTACAACCTACGATTTTCTATCGTAAGAAAAGTTCACATAAAAGCCAAAAGCTTAAAGCTCTGACACGAGCAAAGTAGGTTGAAACTTTAAAATGCGAGAACCAATACAGTCGGCAGATATGAATCGAGACTTGAATAAGTACAAAAAGGACTTGGATGTTTTCCAAAATTCATGATTTTAACTTTATATAAGCATCTCTTGACGTCCTACTTGCATCCGACTTTTGAATTACGATTAAAAGTATATCATAAAAAGAAAATTTAAGTGAAAGGAAAATATTGAGGTCAGATTTGGTTACTTAAAGCAGATACGGATAAAATTTGCTTATTTTTAAATTAAATTTCTCTTAAAAATAAAATAACAACTTTTAATCAGCATTCCTAATTAAGGTTAGTCCATTTTATTTAAAAAATACTGCTGTACTGTAGCATGTAAATGTGGACTTCAAATCAAACCAAAGAAATATGTTTTACTGCCCTCGAATGCATGAATACATATAAAGAGGACGGCAGATTTTGCTTACATGCACTTTTTTGTTGTTTTGTTATAGAATTTGTACCACATATTAAGGCAACTAAGCCATTTATTTTATGTTAGTGTTCTATTTTTAGAACTCCGATTAATTAATAATATCAATAAAATATTTTAATAGATAAACGTAATATAAGCGTAAACTAAACGCATTTATGTTTTTGAAGTTATATATGTAAAAACACAAATATCAAAATGATAATTATTTATTTAGAAATAGAAATAACAATATATATAATTAAACACTATATATTATACCTAAGAATGCATAATTGCATAAAAATCATAATGGTTTACGATTTAATGACAGAATGATGTTCGTCATCAATATTTTTTGTTCATATGGCAATTATTTATTGACAGGTAAAGATTATCTGTCTTTCATTTCAGTTCAGTTTTCAGTTCTTTGCTGTTGTTTTGGATTGTGGTTTGTGACTGCATCCTCATCTCAATCTACCTACTTAATGGTAAGTAAACACTACAAAGATAGCGACAAGCAATCAAGAACATTTACTTTATCACCAAAACAATGTTTATGCATATATATAACAATCTACATTGGTACACTAGTACATAACCTTAAAATAAAACTGGTTATAACTTCACGTCCCAAGTTTTAAAAATCTAAGAATTTAAATAGGGCTTGTTCTATCCTACTAATTGCCAATTAAAACAAAAATATCCCAAAACACGAAATTTTTTTAGCGGTACGAAATTTACACAAGCTGCTGCTGTCTCCTTTGTAAAAGGTAGTGAAAAGAATATTGCCGTATGGTGGCAGCCTATGAGAATCTACCACCCCATATCATCCCGTGGATATCGTAAAAGGAGTTAAAGATAAATTAAATAGAGATGGGCAGCAGCATGAAAAAGACTACAGGTTAATCTAATAAGTTGATCCAAAATAAACTAATTTTTGACGCAAGTTTATTTTTATTTGTTATAATTATGTTTGCATTTTCTAACTGTGGTAATATTTCGATAGAGAATAAGAGAATACATCACCAAATTTTGTCAGTTAGTGTCTTAAGAGGCGACTGTGGAATGCCAGGAAGAATTGTTGGTTTCAAAAATGATATCTTTTTACGCCAGACGTACCGTGAATATCTTATAGATCACAACTACGACACCTATTGCTGGCACTCCGCCACGAGTTCAGCTGATTGACATCACCATGGCAGCTTAGGGTAGTCTTCAATGATCGTCTCTGTCACCATCCCACACAAGTAGAAAGTAGTGTTATTTCCGATAATGCACCGTGAAGATTGAGAACGATCCAATGCCTTTATTTTGTGTACCATGAATTTTGAGACGAGAAGCTAAAAAGGACAGAATTAATCAGATTTTTAAATTAATTTTTCACCATTCGTCAAAATTATTTATTCTGAACCTTCTAGAAATGAAATTGTTCGGCGTCCATACATCGTTGGCCTAAGACTGTTGAGTTTTACCTCCTGTTGGTTCTTAACCAACAGGGAGGTAAATTTACTTTTTGTGTTTTAAATAATGTACATATTCGATTGAAACCAAATTAAAACTACGGACACTTCTAGAATTCTAAGAAAATCAAAACACTCTCGGATTTTGAGGTTATAATTAGGCCAATAGATACATATGGTAGGTAAAAATAACTTAGTGTTGAAAGCAGTGAATAAAAGTAACCTCACATTGATTTTATCTTGTAAACGTTTCATTACACAATTAGGTAGTCGGAACTATTATTTCGTAAACAACACTGTTATTCCTGTCTTTATCCTGCCGATGCTGAGTTTTTAAAGATTTATCCTTGTTTTTACTCTACACGTTGTGTTGTTGTAGTTCACAATGTCCTGTTAGATAAACTGGAAAAGTGTGGGATCAGAGGTCTTTCTCAATCTTGGCTTAAAACATGTCTAGAAAATAAACACCAGTGCGTAGAAATAAATAGGATAAGCGAAGGAAATACAACTACATCCGATCGTTCTAATTATAAAATAAATAAGTTTGGAGTACCACAGGGTAGCGTTTTAGGTCCCATATTATTTTTATTATATATAAATGACTTACCGAGAGTGACTAAACATCAATGCATAATATTTGCTGATGACATTTCCATTATTGTTAAATTGAATTATAATGACAATTTAAATAGTTATGAAAATGACATTAATAACACAATTAATAATATAGTTAAATCTAAATGTAAATACGAATAAGACTTATTTTATAAAATTTAACATAAAAGGACGAACAGTCAACAATCTTAACGTGCTGTACAAAAATATAACTATTGAAAGGGCTGCTATGGGTTCAATTTTGGGTATAGTACTTAACGAGCACTTAAATTTCACTGGGCATTGACAAAGATTGTAATAAAATTAATAGGTTTGCTTTCGTCTTAGGCGTTTAACTAAGATAACGACTCTAGCGTAACCATGTCTGCTTATTATGGTTACGTCGCGTCGTCGCGTTGAAGTAAATAGGTTTTCATCGCACAAAAAATGTATCCGCACTATATGCGGTAAAGGTCCATTTGATACATAAAGCCCATATTAATTTAGCTGGGTACATTAACAGCCCTGGCACGTACATATTAGAAATATTTAAATTTGTCAAAAATATACAGAGTTATTTAAGTCAGCCTGTGATATATATCCACGAAGCACTAGAGATAGTGAACGGCTTGTCTCAGACCATAAACCA